>VZTG01005002.1:8152-27786 GCA_013397845.1 Melanocharis versteri | reverse complement strand
CCCATCCCACCTCCTCCAGACCCCATCCCTCCACCTCCAGACCCCATCCCACCACCTCCAGACCCCATCCCGCCCCCTCCAGACCCCATTCCCCCGCCGATTTCAGGGATGGACGTCCCAACGATGCTCTCCGTGGGGCAGGAGCTGATGATGGGCCCCGGGAATGTCACGACCACGGGCGGGGCGTAGACGATGGCTCGGGAGTCTCCGCAGGAGGCGACGCAGGGCTGGCTGCAGGAGTCGACGTAGGGCTGGCCGCACGTCACCTCGCAGGGCGAAGCACAGCGGGCGCTGAGCAGTTGGCCATAGGAGGACATCGTTCCCGATCCAACCTGGAAGGAGGAGAAGGTCCCAGCCCGGTGAAGGCGCGGCCGGAGGATTGGAAGGATGGGGAAGAATTCATCCGTTCCAGAGATTTTTGCGGGTTTAATTCTTTAATCGCCACCTTTTAGGGGTAAAAAATGTCCCCAGACTTCTCCGTGAGAGAGGAAATCCGGGTTAAAAGAGGTGTTTTGTCCTTAAATTCTCAGGGGTGAGACTGAGATATCCAGTAGGAAGTGGGAGGTGTACAGGAGATGATTCCCCTTGGAATTTGCTGGAAAGGGAGCTGTGTTATGGGAAAGGGGATTTGTTGGATGGTGTTTGGATGGACAGGTGCAGATATCTGGGTTTAAATCATCTAAATAAATGAGTTTGTGGTTAAAAAAATTAAAATAATAATTTAAAAGTCATCGTTCCTAGGGCCCAATCCTCTTTTCCATAAATTGCACCAATCAAGGGAGATGAATTGTGGGGAAATGCTTCTGATTGTGTTCCCACTCCTCTCTAGAGCTCCATGGAATCCTGGAATAAACCTCAAAGATCCTGTTCCAACCCCTGCCATGGGCAAGGGATGATTTCCATAGACCCCAAACCCCATCCGACCTGGCCTTGGACAATTCCAGGGATGAGGCAGCCACGGCTTCTCTGGGAATTTCATTCCAGGGCCTCCCCACCCTCACAGGGAAGGATTTATCCCTAAAATCCCATCTCAAGCCCCTGTCCATCAGTGTGAACTCATTCCCCCTTTTCCCGGCACTCCATCCCTTGGAAGAAGTCTCTCCCGAAGGATCTTTTGGCTCCTTCAGTTCCTGGAACGCCACAATTGGGTCACCCCAAAGCTTCTCTGTATTTTTGCCATGTCTCTATTCCCAAAATGAATTCTGGGAAGAACCTCCCTGTCCTTCTACCACATCATTCCCTTCCCTTCCCTGTTCCTTTTGGGAATCAATCCCACCCTGATCACAGGTTTGGCGTGACCCTTCTCAATAAATAAATGCTCAATTCCTAAAAATTCCTCCCATCAATATTTTTGTATCTCCCATTCCTTTTCCTCCTTTCTCCACCTTTAATCCCAAGTCCCGCTTCCCACGCAAAACGGGTTTGGAGAATAAACTCTACCCTGATTTAGGATAGGATATAAAAACCTCAGATCAAAGCTCCCCATAAAACCCAATTACGGCTAATTAGGAGCTGATTCAGTTAAATCTGACTTACCCAGTCAGCGAGGAGAACGAGTCAGCAGAGGCAGCTCCAGGGCCGCCAGTCAGGAGCACTTTTATATCCTGTCATGGAGAAGGGAAATTGGGAGCCACCTTGACGCAACGCCCTTGTGAAATGGAATGTTTTCCCTGCTCCTGCCTCCCCTTGTCGCAACTGTTTTGATAACGCCTTAGGATTAGCAGATAATTCCCAGTCCCACACAGGGCGCTGCAGGTGCTTCACCCTTCCCGGGCCTTTGCTGGAAATCTCTCCATCCACTGAGGGGGATTTTGCCTTGAACAGGTGGATCTTCCCTAAAATACTCACTTTGTGTTCACTCCATGGCTTTTTATGGAATTTATGTTCGGAACATGAATTTCCGGGCCCACACAGGTGTGGGGGATAATCCCCAGGCCCTCACAGTCACACTGCAGGTGCTTCGACCTTCCCAGGCCTTTGCTGGAAATCTCCCCATCCGCTGAGGGGGATTTTCCATAAAATATTAATTCTGTGTGTCCGTGCTCACTTTGTATTCAAACCCTGGCTTTTTATGGAATTTATGTCTCGGAACATAAATTTCCGGGCCCACACAGGTGTGGGGGATAATCCCCAGGCCCTCACAGTCACACTGCAGGTGCTTCACGCTTCCCAGGCCTTTGCTGGAAATCTCCCCATCCGCTGAGGGGGATTTTCCATAAAATATTAATTCTGTGTGTCCGTGCTCACTTTGTATTCAACCCCTGGCTTTTTCTGGAATTTATTTCCTGGGACATAAATTCCCAGGCCCCCACGAGGGTGTGGGATAATCCCCAGGCTCTCACAGGGCGCTGCAGGTGCTTCATCCATTCCAGGCCTTTGCTGGGAATCTCTCCATCCACTGAGGGGGATTTTCACTCAGATAGGGGAATTTTCCCTAAAATGTTCACTTTGTGTTCAGTCCATGGATTTTTATGAAATTTCCGGCTTGGAACATAAATTCCCAGGCCCCCACAGGGATGCAGGATAATCCCCAGGCCTACACAGGATGCTCCAGGTGCTTCACCCATTCCAGGCCTTTGCTGGAGGGGTGTGGGATAATCCCCAGGCCTACACAGGATGCTCCAGGTGCTTCACCCATTCCAGGCCATTGCTGGGAATCTCTCCATCCACTAAGGGGGATTTTCACTAAAATAGGGGGATTTTCCCTAAAATACTCACTTTGTATTCAACCCCTGTCTTTCTATGGAATTTATGTCTTGGAACATAAATTCCCAGGCCCCCACGGGGATGTGGGATAATCCCCAGGCCTACACAGGATGCTCCAGGGGCTTCACCCATTCCAGGCCTTTGCTGGGAATCTCTCCATCCACTAAGGGGGATTTTCACTAAAATAGGGGGATTTTCCCTAAAATACTCCCTTTGTATTCAACCCCTGTCTTTCTATGGAATTTATGTCTGGGAACATAAATTCCCAGGCCCCCAAGGGGTGTGGGATAATCCCCAGGCTCTCACAGGGCGCTGCAGGTGCTTCATCCATTCCAGGCCTTTGCTGGGAATCTCTCCATCCACTGAGGGGGATTTTCACTCAGATAGGGGAATTTTGCCTAAAATACTCACTTTGTGTTCAGTCCATGGGTTTTTATGGAATTTATGTCTTGGGNTCAGATAGGGGAATTTTCCCTAAAATGTTCACTTTGTGTTCAGTCCATGGATTTTTATGAAATTTCCGGCTTGGAACATAAATTCCCAGGCCCCCACAGGGATGCAGGATAATCCCCAGGCCTACACAGGATGCTCCAGGTGCTTCACCCATTCCAGGCCTTTGCTGGGAATCTCTCCATCTACTATGGGGGATTTTCACTAAAATAGGGGGATTTTGCCTGAAATACTCACTTTGTGTTCAGTGCATGGGTTTTTATGGAATTTATATCTTGGAATGTAAATTTCCAGGCCCACACGGGGCGCTGCAGGTGCTTCACCCTTCCCGGGCCTGTGCTGGGAATCGCACCATACACCCAGGGGGATTTTCCCTAAAATAGGTGGATTTTCCCTAAAATATTCACTTTGCGTGTCCGTGGCCGCTTTGTGTTCACCCCATGGGTTTTTAGGGAATTTCTGTTCTTGGAGCTATCCTTTGAAGAGATAATTTCCTTTTCACGTTCCAAGCAGGAAGTTTGAGGTGCCAAAGCGATTCCTGGACAAGAATTCCATTAGAGATTCAGCTAAAAAAAGGCACCTACCCAGGATTTTATAATTCATGAGCAATTCCTCATCTCAAGGGTCATCCCCTTCAGAAAAAACACCTAACAGTACTAAAAAACAGGAAGAAATTGTATTTTCCTTTGGGGATGAGTTTTTTAGAGGCCAAGATGAGGAGAGGAATTTAATTTAGGATTAGAGGACTCAGAGCAAACATTACCTGAAGTCCAGGCCCACAAACTCAGCTCAAATAAATCCCCAAGGCCTGGAAAATGCTGATATTGTGATTTCCACACTCACATTTACATTAAAAAACACCCTCTTTGTTCTCAGTTGTGGTGAATTATTAAAATGAAAGGAAAACACAAAAACAAAGCCCCAAATAAATGATTTTATTTACATTTCATGGCTCTGGAATCAATCTAATGAGCAGAGGAGACACATGAGCAGCACAGAACAGTCTGACTCACTTAATTTGTGGCAATTAAAAGCACCCATTAATTACAGTGATTGACAGCTGAGGCAATTCCAGGAGTTACTAAACCCAATATTTGAGAAAAGTCCATAAGAACGTCATCCCATTGTCTTGGAGGTCTTTCCAATGGAGAGAAAATTGGTTTAAAACATGAAACTGCCAAAAAATCCCTGGGGTTTGGTTTCTGTAATTGAGGTTTTTCCCTGGAAGTTTTAATGCGATCGTTTCCTTTGTGGAATTTCACAGCCTTGATATTCCACGGAGATCCTTCCAAAAAAAATCAGCTCCCAAGTGCAAACCCCTGGCACAGGCCCAAAACTCCTTTCACAACCCCTGAACCTGCCTCAGATCAAAGAGTTCCTTAAGAGATAAGAGAGAGAGATAAACTCCCTTCCCAGCTGGAAGAGAAATCCTTCTGGAAATACAAATGAAAAAATAAGAAGAAAATCAGGAATTTTGGCTCTTTCTGCCAAGGATTTGCAGGGAAAAAAATACAGTTTTTAATATTAAAATTAAATTTTAAAGAGCAGTAGTTTGGGGCAAGGAGCTCCAGACTCACCTCAAACCAACCAGCTCCAGAGATTAATCTGGGAGATCCCTCATCCTGTTTTTTCCTGGCACGCCGATGTTGTTGTTGTTGTTGATGTTGTTGTTGTCGTCGTCGGTAAATTGATTTTCTGGCTTTAGGAATTCCAGGGCTCCGCTCTGATCCTTCCCGGCTGCTTTGCATACGGAGATGAAATCAGAGGAAGCTGCTGCAGCTGCTTCGCTCTTCCCTGTAATTTTCCAAATTGGGCTCCGAGGCCGCTTGGCAGGGAGGAAATCATCGGTGTCATTATCCCAGATCGGGGCAGAACACGATCCTCAACCCTCATTTTCCCCCCAGATTTTATCGGGGCAATTCCAGGCTTGGAAGGGAACAACCAACAGCATCAAGCAGGAAAATAAACAGGCAAAAATTTGGGAATTACTGCGCGAAGTTAAGGGTGGTTTGGATGCTGGAATCCCTGTTTTGGAGCAGATTCTGAGCAGTCACCCGGAATCCAATTTCTGGATAAAGGGATGATATTTTGGGGTGTTCTTTAGTTGGATAATTGTGACATTGAAGGGGAAATAAGGGATTAATTTAAATCGCCACCAACTGCTCGTGAATTATTTGTGTTTTCAGTGTTACTTTATTGCTCAGACCAGAGCAGGATTTCAGTTCTGTCAATTTCTGTCAATTTCTGTCCATTTCTGTCCATTTATGTCTATTTCTGTCCATTTATGTCCATTTATGTTAATTTGTCTCCATTTCTGTTAATTTATGACCCATAGAAAATTAGGTTTTTGGCAGCCTTTTCCTCTCTCTGTACTTGGAGCTGTGGGAGATGCTTGACTCCGATTTACCTTCAGATTCACTTTATATTCATTTAATTTTATATTGATAAAAATACCATTTCTTAGATCCCCACAACCGCCGCTCATTCCTGCTGCCAATCATCCAGCAAAACCCAACGACTCCAAGTTGTGTCACTTCGTGGTTGCCGGAGGAGAAAGGAGGATTTAGGGATGAGAAGGAGGATTTCGGGATGAGAAGGAGGATTTAGGGATGGGATCCAGCTCCAGGTGTCCTTGGAGGGTGTTGGAATTTTGGGATATTGAGCCACCGCTTCCTGTTCCAGCTTCCCTGAGGTCTTTGGATCCTTCTCTTCCCTATTTTGTGTTTTCCACACTTTTCACTCAATCCAGCAAATTCCAAGTGAATCATGTCCCACACACCTCCCTTTTCCTACTGGACATCTCCGTCTCATCCCTAAGAACTTAAGGACAAAACGCATTTTTACCTGGGTTTCCTCTCTCACGGAGAGGTTTGGGGACATTTTTTTACCTCCGGCTCCGCGAAAGGTGGTGATTAAAGAATCAAACGCACAAATAACTCCGGAACTGAGGAATTCTTCCCCGCCACCCCACGAGATTTGCTCGGAGCTCGGGAATAATGATGGCACCCCAATTTCCCGGGAATCTTTCATCTTGGAAACAAAACACAGCTAATGGTCTTTAATTCCCTGGATAAAACCCGGGGGAATTGCAGCTCCAGGGGGAAGCCTGGAGTGCCTGGGCGTAATTTGGGTCTGCCTAAAAGCCGGGCCAGGTGTCCCTCTGGGGCCACCACCCAAACGCCTCCTCCAGGTCAGGGTCACCTCCAGAGGCTTCCCAGGATCTCGGAATATCCCGAGGTGGAAGGGAACCCCAAGGGTCACCGTTGGCCCTGCACAGAACCGTCCCCAAAAGTCCCAGAGTCTCATCTGGGTTTTTTGGGTTTTTTTTGAGGTCCGGGGTCAGCTGGAGCCCCAAGAAGTGGGCAAGGCTGGTGAAGGAGCTTTGATAAAGCTCGGCCCAACCCCAAAGCCCCGGAAGATTGAGGAGAAGGAGATTTTGACCTTCACTGAGGGGCGGGAATGGAAATGGGGCTGGAGCAGCAGGAGAAGGGAATGGAGAATCCTCAGGGAGCTGGGAAAGGGGCTCAGCCTGGAGAAAAGGGGGATCCAGGGGGAATTTCGGGCTCTTCCAGAGGGGATTTGGGATCTGATCCCAGGGAACAAGAGGGAACGGCCTCGAGCTGTGCCAGGGGAGGCTCAGGGTGGGAAATCTGGGAGAATTCCTCTGGGAAAAGACCTTGGAAGGGGCTGCCCAGGAAGGTTTGGAGTGGCCATCCCTGGAGGTGTCCGAGGAATTCCTGGATGTTGGTCTGGGTGTCCAGGTGGGGATCGGGCACAGCTTGGACTCGATGACCTTGGAATTCTTTCCCAGCCTCAAAATCCTGGGATTCTAAAGAGCTGCAGGATCTGTTCCTCAGCAAAGTGGGTGCTCATGGGGGAAGTCTGGGGCTATTTGGGGCATCTTAGACATTCCACCCTTGCAAATAATTAATTTTAATACTTCATTAGCGCCTGTGGAATGAGCCAACGCCACGGAGCGAATTCCCATTCCTGTATCGCCCCATGGCTCACCGAGGCGTGGTGCTAAGATCCAATTTAATCATCCATTAATGAGAAAGATATTAATTAAATCTTCATTTGCCTTCATTGCCTCATTAAAGCTGCTCATCTCAGCAAGAAAATCTGGCAGCTTCCTCTGAGTTCCTTCAAGGATTAAACACGGAGCTGGTGGAACAAAATCCTGTAAAATGAATTTATAGCTGGATTTAAAGAGGGAAAAGGAAATTTTACCAGCAAAAAAGAGAACAGCTTTGTTATCCAGAGGAAATATTGGAACTTTTTCCAGCTGCAATGATTTGTACAGCACTGATTAGTCCAGCTCAACGAGGCCAAAGGTTCGGCTTGAATAAAAATCAGCCAGAAATTCCAGTTCTCTCCTTGCTCCTGGAATTCGCCAGGAATTGTGGCTATAGGAAAAAGGGGATGGGTTCAACCCGAAAAAGGGGAAATTTACGTTGGATTTAGGAAGAAATTGTTCCTTGTGGAGGAGGAGAGGCCCTGGAATTGGATCCCTGGAAGTGTCCAGGGCTGGGTTGGAGAATCCTGGGATTATGGAAAGGAGTTGGAACAGGATGATCTTTAAGGACCTTCCCAACCCAAACCATTCCATGATTTTATGATTCTTAGGCCTGAAAAGGGATTTAAGGGGGAAAAGCACCCCCGTCCCTTCCCCTGGGCCTGGGCCAAGCCTCGGTGTCCTTGACCTCATCCCGAATTTTGCTGCCGTGCAGTATTGGGAATATAATGACAGGTTATCGGGAATAACCCTATTAATAACTGGGTGTGAACCAGCCTCAGATCCACCCTCTGGACGGAGGATCCTGCGGCAGGTTGGGTCACTTTTGGGCACCAGTTTTCCCCTAATAAATGAGAATTTTCTGGGCAGGGAGTGGGGAAAGGGAAAGGCTGGCGAGGAGGAGTCGTGGGATAGGATATGGGAGAGGGAATGAGGGATCTGGATCATCCTGGAGGTTGCTTCCATCCCAAACCATCCCAGATTCCGTGAAAATCAGAAGGATTCTGTGAAAATCAGAAGGATTCCATGGAAATCAGAAGAGGAGGAACAGCCCAGCTTCCCCATGCAAGGCCATAAAAACCATGGGAACACTGGGAGAGAAGGAGGTGGGACGGGCTTGTGGGAGGCGGGAAAAGGGGGAAAAAGCGGGGAAAAAAGGCAAATTGGCAGGAAAACAAATGGGATCAGCTGGATCCAAAGGGGGTCAGATTGATTCCAAAGGGGATCCAGCTCTGAGTTCTTGGTGGAAAAGCTGATGGTTCTTCTCCAAAAAGCCTCAGTGAGGAGGCTCCAGGGGGGAATTTCGGGCTCTTCCAGGGGGGATTTGGGATCCGATCCCAGGGACCCGGACAAGAGGGAACGGCCTCGAGCTGTGCCAGGGGAGGCACAGGGTGGATATTTGGGATAATTTTTCCATGGAAAAGTGTTGGGAACCACTGGAAGAGGCTGCCCGGGGAGGTTTGGAGTGGCCATCCCTGGAGGTGTCCGAGGAATTCCCGGACACTGGTCTGGGATCGGGCACAGCTTGGACTCAACCTTGGAGTTCTTTTCCAGCCTCGATAATTCTGCGATCTTCCTTTTAAAAAGATGCCAAAAATACTAAAAAAGGAATCATTCCCGTTCCTCTTCTTCCCGAGCCCTGCGTGGAACTGGAGATTTTCCAACCCCTTGAGCTGGAGATGGGGTGGAGCCGATGAGTCAACCCCGAGGGTTTTGGGGTCCGCCCCGCCCGCGACCTCATTGCCCGGGTTTTCCCAACCTTTCCCTCGCGAGCCAAACGAGAAATGTGGGATCCGCGAGCTGCCCACGGCTCGCGGGCTGATGCTCCGAGATATTGGGATCGTTACCTCACCGCTGGGATCGTTACATCAGCGTTGGGAATGGGATCGGGAGCGGGATGGGGAAAGTGGGGCACACGCAAATGGGGGCCGGGTAAACAAAGGGATTTGTGGGAGTTCCCGAAATGCAAAGGGAAAAATTTGAATGCGGATGGGCAGGGAATGTTTGAGGGGAATGTTTCAGCGGGAACAGGTTTGTGGGGAATTGGGAGCGTGGAAAAAACTTCCCGTTTCCCACCTGGATGTCCGGGTGAGGCAGGTGGGCACGGAGAAAGTGAAATCCAGAAAAAACATGGAAGAAGCATCCCCAGAGGTGGGAATTTTTCCTCCTGGCTGTTTAGGAGCTGTTTTAACACCCCTGACAAATTTTCCACAATCCCTTTTCCCACTGAAGGGAACCCCTGGACTGGGGCTGGTCCCAGAAGGAGGAGCCCACCCTGAGGTTGGTGAGGAATTCCAAAATTCCAATCGTTCGAGGGCAGCTCTCGAACCCCTCCAGCCCCTAGAAAACCAGGGACTTGGAATTTATCCAGCTTTCCCAGTTACGAGAATTTCCCTGGAAAAGAAAATGAGGAAACAGCTGCCATAATGCAGAATAATTTTAATGGGAAGGCAAAGAACAAGGCTAAAATAAAATAAAATAAATTAAAATATGGAGTGAATGGCGCAGGTCCAGGTGAAGATTCTTCACTTTTATCCTGGAATTTTGGAATGGTTTGGATGGGACCATCCAGATCCATGGGCAGGGACACCTCCCACTATTCCAGGTTATTCCAAGCCCATCCAATCTGTCTTTGGACATTTCCAAGATGGAAAACCCACATTTTTCTGGGCAAACTTTCCCACTGGGTTAATTTTGATGTAAGAGCAATTCATTTCCACTAATATTTTTTCCTTTTTATTAACATCAAATATGAGGAGATGGATTTATTCCCTTTCCCAGCTTTCCTGCCGTGAAAGTGAAAGCCAGGAAGCAGTGACGGGATCGTGTTTGTGTTTATCCCAAGGAAAAGAGAATTTCCTGGTGAGTAATTCCCATAAAGGCTAAGCCAAGCTTAATTAGGCTTGGCAGGGAAAGGCTTTGTCAGGTCTGACCACATTTGGGGTGTTCCCCAATCTCGATTTCTCTGCAAAACCACAGAAAAAGAACAAACTGCTCCCACAGATCTGATTCCAAGCATCAGGTTACCCCAAAATTTGGAAAAAAGGGAATTTAATGGCTTTATTAATGTCTGAGGGGGAAAAAAAACCCAACAACTTAAAAAACCCCAACCTTAGGAAAACCCCCAGATGAAGCTGAACTGAAATTCCCAAATCCGTTTCGGAGGAGTCTCCAGAGCCTTTGGACTGGGGTCAAATCCGCGTCACACTTCCAAGACCTCGTTTTCCTCCTTTGCCACATCCGCGTTTTCCGTTCCTGGCTTTTCCGGATCTGGAATTTGCTCCTCGCTCCCGCTCCCGCTCCCGGCCGGCTGCTGGCTCCCGTGGCTGCTCCTCCGGCAGGGATGGATCCAACGGGAATTAAAGATGTAGGAGCAGCGCGACGCTCGCCGGGGGCCGAATTTCGGGATGAACCCCCCGGAACGCGGGATTTGCGCTCCGTGGGGTCTCAGGGAAGTTCGGGAAATTCCCGCTCCTCCCTCCAGCATTCCCAAGGATCCCAGCCCGGTCTCCTGTGGGTCCACGCCGAGGATGGGCCTGAATTTTGGGACGAAGCCGCCGGGACGCGGGATTTGCGCTCCGTGGGATCGCGGGGAGGTTCCCACTCCCGCCTCCGGCATTCCCGAGGATCCCAGCACGGTGTCCTGCGGGCAGGTGCTGAGGATGGGCCCCGGGAATGTCACGAGCACGGGTGGAGGGAAGATGATGACGCGGGAAGCGCCGCAGGAAACCACGCAGGGGCGGCTGGAGCCGGAGGCCGCCGGCCGCGGGCACTGCCCCTGGAATTCCGAGCACATCTGGGAGGAGCGAGGGAGAACCTGCAGCCAGAGCAGCGAAAACGCCGCGGGATCAGAAAATTTACCCCTGTTTATTCCTAAATCCCGGTGGAAAAAACGCTGCCCTAGTTAATGCGTTTTTAGCTTTATTTTTCACAGTTTAATCCAATTTTTAACTGTAGTTTTAATTTAATGCTTTTAATTTTATTTTTAAGATTTCATTCAGTTTTTTGAATTTTATTTTGTAAAAATTCTATTTAATTTTCATTGCTATTTTTGAAATTTCATTCAGTTTTTAAATTTCNTGTAAAAATTCTATTTAATTTTCATTGCTATTTTTGAAATTTCATTCAGTTTTTAAATTTCATTTCGTAAAAATTCTATTTAATTTTCATAGTTATTTTTAAAATTTTATTCCGTTTTTTAATTTATTTTTTTCAATTTTGTATAACTTTTTAGTTTTATTTCTAAAGAAATGACTTAAATTCAACGTTACTTTTTCATTTTTATTTAATTTTTTAATTTTGGTTTTTAAAATTTTAGTGTTAATTTAAAAACTAAATAGAAATTGAAAAGCTAACATTAAGCATTTAAATTAAAAATTAAAATTTTAAAAATTAAATAAAAATTAAATATTATTTTTAATTTAAAAAAATATTTTATTTTATGTTACTTTTAAACTGAACTCCTGGCTCAGTTCCAGCTTTTCCCCTTTTCCCCACCCACCTCAACCTTCCCAAAAACCCCACCCTGGCTTTATCCACGCCACGATTCCACGGTTTTCCATCCCTTCCCGGGGTGATTTGTTTATCTCAGCGCGCCCAGCCCTCGCTGGGATAATTACCTGGAGCAGATTCCAGAGCCTGGGATCGCTCCTGGCCCCGGATCCGCGTCCGGAGCCGTTCCCGAGCCCTGACAGCTCCAAAATCCGTGGAATTCCCGGAAAAATCCTTCCTCCAGGTGAATTCCAGAGAGCCGAGAACTCCACGGGGAATTTTGGTGCCCAATTTTTTTCCCCCTGGACCCCGAATGCACCTTTTTGTGGAATTAATTCCAGAATACACCCGGGGATTTACCTGTCAGGGTTCAAAGCTGTGGGATGCGGAGGATTCCCGATAAAAATCCCTAAATTTTTGTCCCTGGAGGAATCCAGGCTCTTCCAGAGGCTCCTTCGGAGGTAGGTCTTGGGTTAACTCATCAAATTCCTGTTTTTTCTCCAATTATTGTGCTGGGAAAGTCCAGGTGAACCCCATTCTTTATCTCATGGGATTCCATGGAGATTAATTATTTTCAGAGAATTCCTGAAGGTTTTGGGTGGGAAAACAACGGAATTGGAGTTTCTTCTTCCCAAAAATGCTACAAAAATGGGATTTTGCACCAAAGAAACTCCCCGGCTGGTTGGAAATTGGGGAGAAACAGAATTTTAGGGGAAAATGGGCTCTGGTTTGGATCATTCTGGCAGGAAAAGAAGCGGGAAAGATTTTCCTCCCTTTTCATCCCATTGAAAATTAAATCTGATTTATGAACAATAAAATTTTGGAGGGGAAAAAAAGAAAAACCCAGGTTTTCTCCAATTTTTAATGGAAAAATACGGATAAAATGTCACTGAGCATCCTGATTTATGGATGACCTGACCTTTAAAATCCCTCCCATCACAAAATATGCCATGATTTTTATGACAAACTCATCCAAATCCCACCGGAATTAAAATTAAAATGGCTTCTAAACTGCAGTTTTTGACAGTTAATTGATAATAACAACATTCCAACAGATTTTTTTTTTTTTAATTATTTTAACAAGAATTCCAGCCCCCGCGGATCCGTTTTTAACTCACCCCAAACAAACAACAAAGCAATTCCCAGCAGGGAAACCTCGCTTGGAATTTTTTGGAGCCGCGGAATTCCCGCGAAACCCAAATGATTCATTTTGGTTTTCCCCCAGATTCTGGAGCGGAGGTGAGAGGGACTTACCAATATTCCAGGAAGGAATCGGCGGGAATGTCCGGGGGAGCCCCGAATCCTTGGAGTTTTATAAGAACCCCCGAACTTCCAGGAAGCTGAGGCAGCATTTGGGCGCGAGGCTTTAATCGCCCTTCCCCTCATGTGTAATAATCTTAATTACTGCTAATTATTTTGGGGTTGTTTACCCGCATTATTCCGTTCTCCGTGGGAATTCCTGTTGTGTCCCCTGGGATTCCCTCTGGGTTTTTGCAGGAAAAGTTAATCCTGGGGGGGATTTTACGATTTCTGTCCGGATTTTGAATCCCGGGATTTGGTTTGGGTGGGAAAGGGATTAAATCTCATCCGATTCCAGCCCTTTTCCATGGGCAGGGACAATTCCCGCTATCCCAGCTCCCTCCAAGCCCCATCCCAATTTTCTCTTGGGTTAAAAATGCCTCGAGGGAGACTTACATACGAGGGAAAAAAATTTAATCCTACGGATGCTGGAAAATCCATTAATTTTGTGGAGTTTTCTGATTTTTCCAAAGATCTGGGTGGGTCCTCGGAGCTGAGAGAATCCCAGAATTGTGGAGTGGGTATTTTATGGGATTCACTGTGTATTTTATGGGATTCACTGTGTATTTTATGGGATTCACTGGGTATTTTATGGGATTCACTGGTATTTTATGGGATTCACTGGGTAATTGGTGGATTCTTCAGGCGGGAAGGGATCCCACTCAAAGCTGGCACAGGATTTTTGGGACGGCTTTGGAATATCCCCACTGAGGGAGATCCCAACATTCCCTGGACAATCTGTTGCAGTGGAAATTCCTGGGAATCCATTCCTGCCCCTGGAAATTCCCCCAGGCTGATCTGGAGCCGATTTTGGGGTGATTTTTGAGGAGGAATCGATTGTTTTGCTTAATGAATGTGCAAAATACCCAGAGCTGGGCAGGAGAGCAACACCCTGTTTATTTGTGGAAGAGGCACTTCCATCCAGAGGGAATATTCCAGAGCCGCTCCGATCCCCGAGGGATTTTTATGGGATAATTTGTTATTTATATTACGAGGAGGAAACACTTTGCATGCATAAATAACTCGTGAATATTCCTGATATGTTTTGACATCCCCTCGCTGTGTGGGAACCTCGCGATTATTTTGGTTATCGGGATCATTTTCCACATCCTGGCACAAAACACAATTCCAGGTTCTCTCAGAGTTTTCCAAAAAATTCAGGGTTGGAATTCCTCCTTCCCAATCAAGGCTGATCCCATCGAGCTCTGCTACTTCAGATTTCTGGGGATACGGTGAAAATCCTATTTCACGTCCTTTGACAATTCCACGCAGCTCATGGATGTCTTGGAGCCTCCTGAACCAATCCCTGCTTGGAGCCTTCCTCCTTAAAAACAGCAAAAATCTCTGGAAAAATTGGAATTTTCGTTCCTATGCCTCTTAACCTGCAGAGCACCCAAACCCCGCCGGAGTGGGAACTAATTTTAACCTCCGTGTTTCCCCCGTGGGAGCAAAAACCCGGCGAAACTCCCGTTTGACTTCGGGAAGCGGGAGCTCCATTGGGAATCGGGAATGGGGTTTTTTTTCGGGAATGGGATGAGGGCGGAATTCCTGCCGCAGTTCGCCGCTGTGGCCACCAGGCGGCAGCACTGCCCCGCGGCGCTGTCGAGGTTCCCGGTCGCCTTTTCCAGGTTCCCGTGACTTTTCCAAGGGCAAATCCCACCCGGAAAAACCTCGGGATGAGGGAAAGGGGAGCAGCAGAGCCTGAGGGTCGTCCTCGTGTGGAGACACCGGAATCGCGGCAAAATTTCGCGGCTGCTTTGAGACGAGGGGTTTTTATTTCGTCCCCTCAGCGCAGCTCCGTTACCAGCAGCAAATCCACTGCATCAGGAGCGCAGATTTTTACAGTTAAACCTTTTCCTGCTCATCCATCCCCTCTTCCCCATTTTTTCCCCTCCTGCTGGGAGGAAAGGCTGAGGGAATTGGGAAGGCCCAGCCTCGAAAAGAAAAGCTTTAGGGTGAACCCATTGTGGCCTTGCGGGGCCTGAAAGGGCTGCGGGGAACGTGGGAAGAGATTTTTCCAAGGGCCTGGAGCTCCAGGAAAAGGGGGAATGGGTTCAGATTGACGGGGGAGGTTTAGGCCGGATAACGGGAAGAAATTCCTGAGGAACATCATCCACTTCCCACAGCAAATCCGTGGCAGTGAACCCAGCCCTAAAATTGTGATTATTTCCCTTATTTTACGCAAAGGAATGGTGTAACAAGGGGGAAAAGGTGGGGGGTTTTTTCCCTAGGGGTAGGAATTAGAAACTGTTTTAAAGGATGGGAAATAAATCAGGCAGAGAGCAGGAAATAAATCAGGAAAAGAGCAGGAAATGAATCAGGCAGAGAGCAGGAATCCAGCTGCAACCTGAGTTTAATGTGAGCGGTACAACCAGAGCAGGCTCAACCCCACAACAGTAAAAACAGGGCGCAAACGCTGTCACAAAGGCGTTGGGTTGAGGTTCCAAGAGGCCCAGAGCTCCTCAGCCTCTCCCCAACACCTCCCGGGGGCCGGAAAATCCGAATTTGGGGTCGAATAAAACGGGGGACTCGCTCTGTGAGCTTAACATGGGCACGATAAGGGGTGAGACCAGGCTTGGGGGGCAGGACTGGGGATGGACGGGGGGGATCGCCCCGACCCCCGGCTCCATCTCCCGCGGGATTCCCGGCTCCTCCTCCTCCCTCACCAGAGCCACTTGGAAGCGCAGCGGCTTTTCTTGGAGTGGCCGGAGCGCTTGGCCGCGGCCGGGGCCAGGCGTGAGGGGCGCGGGGCCCCGCGGGGGTGGTGGGCGCCGCGGGACTTGCTCAGGTGCTGCGCGGAGCAGCTCTTGGCCTTGCTCCCCTCCAGCGGCGGCGAGCCCTTGGCCACCGCCCGGAGCGGGGGACGCTCCTTGGCCACCCCGCGCTGCTCCGAGGGGCAGCAGGTGACTAGTTCCTGCGTCGGGTAGCCCTTGGAGCAGCGGTGCGGGGCCAGGTACTCCTGCAGGAAGGAGCGGCCGAGGCTCTGCTGCGGCGGGCACTCGGTGACGCCCCGCAGGGGCAGCGAGTAGCCGCCGGTCAGCTCGGCGCAGCGCGACGGGCAGCGGGCCACCTTGTGCGGCCGGCACTCGCCCCGGCAGGAGGCCGAGGAGCAGCGGATGCCGCACGGGGGGAAGCGCAGGCGGCCGGGCTCGGGGCAGCGCGGCGCGCAGGGCGGGAGGCTCCTGGCCACGCGCTTCTGCTCGCCGCGGGGGCTCTGCGGGGCTTGCGGGAGGCCGGAGCCCCCCGGGCNTTTTTTCTTGGATGATTCAGCACCAAAACTCGCCCGCACGCCCCGCTCTCCTCGCGGCCCGTGACTCAAGCCCGGGTGTGTTTGGGAGGGGAGAGAAAATTCCGTCCTCGGCTACGGATTCTGCTCTGAAAAACCCGAAAAAAACGCGGAATCTCAGCGAGGAGGTTCGTGCCGCCCTTCAAAACCTGCGGAGCTGCTGGGCGGCTCCCCGAGCACCTCGGGGCCCTCCCTGGGTCACCCTTTCGAGCTGAGCTCCCTGCGAGATGAAAGACGAGCCAGAATTGCGGGCGCGGCCGCCCGGTAATCGCCGGGTGCGGCCGCGAAGCCACGCCGAGGGTCAGGAGAGGTTTGGGGCTCTCCGGAGCTCAGGTCTGACCCGTCCGAGCTCCGACCCCGCAGGGATTTGGGGCCTGGGATGGGGCAGGGGCAGCTCTTGGGCCCTGTCACGGCAAATCCCGGGTTTTTTTTAGGAAATGCAGCAGGAACGCGCATTTCTGGGGGTTTTGACAGGCGGAGAGGCCTGATTTTCCCGTCTGAAATTCTGTCAGCTCCTCGCTCTGGCCGGAAAAAAAAATTTCCTTCTTTTAAAATCCCATGAAATCAAGCAGAAAATTGCTCCGCTTCCTTTCCTCGGCTCTTCCAATCCCACATCCGATTCCCGCCGGGATCCAGCCCTTTACGGAGCCAAATCCTGCCGGAAAACGCGGGGAAAAAAACCCCCAAAAAATCCCACTCCCGCCTCCGCCATCCGCGTGGAACTTCTTCCGCGTGGAATTTCTTCCCCAGCCGGAAGAGCCGCGCATCCCGAAAGGCTGGAGGAGAATTTTGGGGGGATAAAACCCCAGAATTCCGGGAGTTCCTCTTGGAAGCCGGACTTACCCAGGTCATGGGGGAGAAGAGCCGGAGAGAAGTGCCCGGGAAAGGCCGGGGCCGGCCGGGTTTTTATGGAGCCCGGGAATGCCCCGGGGAGCTGGGGAGGTTGGGTTTGGGTTGGGTGATGCTTTAATTGCACCCCAATCCCGGCCACGTGCGGCTCCGGCTCCTGGGGATGTCCTGGATGCCCGGGATCCGTGGGGTCGGACCAGCAAAAAAAAAAACCTCAGAACAACCTGGAAAACCGAGGATCCTCGGGGACGCCAAATCTTCCCGAAATTCCAGCCGAAACAGCTTTTTCCACCCCAAAAAAAAACCAAACCCCAGCGGAGGCCAGCCGAGGGAATAAAGAAGGAATTCCTCATTCCCATGGGAGCTGCGGGCTGAAATCCCTTTGAAAATCCGTCCAGGAAGGACTCGGGGCAGCCCGTAATTAGTGGGACACGCGGATTCCTTCCCGGGAATCATCAGGAACCCTTGGGACAGCTCCCAAAAATTCCGGGTCACAAAGGGCCCGTCCTGCCCCGAGAGGGCGAGAAGGGACCGGGCTCATCCCAAAAAACCAGAATTCCCATTTCCTGCTCCGTCCCTGCCTTTGTTCCCTGTTTATCCCACCAAAAAAACCAAACAAACAAAGAAAAAAAAACAACAAAAAACCAGGGAAAATGAGCAGTGGCAAGACCTGGAATTTCGTTTTGGGGTTTTTTGGGGTTCTTTTTTTTGTCATTATTATTTTTGGTAGTTAATTTTTTTTTGTCCCTGGAGTATTGGAATATTGGAAAATTTGGAATAGTGGAGTATTTGGGTATTGGAATATTGCAATATTCGAATATTGGAATTTCGGAATATTGGAATAGTTGAATATTGGAGTATTTTAGTATTGGAATATTTGGAATATTGGAATATTCCAATATTGGAATATTGGAATTTTGGAATTTTGGAATATTGGTATTTTGGAATATTGGGATATTGGAATATTGGAATATTGGAATATTGGGATTTTGGGATTTTGGAATATTGGGATTTTGGGATACTGGACCATTGGGATATTTGGAATGTCGAGCTCCACATTACGACCCACGACCTAGATTTCCCGTTTTGTTTCCTCCTTTCCCAGGAGCCTGGAGGCAGCGCCCTGATTTCCATTTCAGTTCCCGGCTTCCCCTGGCTCCACAGGAAATAACAGGGACACGCCGCCGGTTTTCCAGGCGGATCCCAACATTCCAAGGGCTCAAGGGAGGAACCTGAAGGCAAATCCCGACTCCAGCCCGGATTCCTCTCACTTTTATGGAGTTTCTCCTCCCCTGAACAACAACAACGAACTTTTTGTAATGCCGAATTCCCTGACCTAAAATTTCGGGAATTAACAGGCGTCGGAGCACGGATTAATCCGTGTTTTATGGGTTCCATGATCCCGATTCCTTGGGAAACTCGGGATGAAGGAGCCTCCGAGAGCTGCTAATTCCCGGTTGTGTGTGCCCAGTGCAGGGAGCAGGGCATTAAAAACCGTGACCTGGCATTAAAAATGCCCTTAATTAGCACCCGAGTGCCCTTAATTAACATTTGCGAGGTCCTTTCATGTCCCGGGACGTTGAGGGGGGGTCATTATTCCCAATTAAACGCCGGGGAAACTGAGGCACGGCTGAGTCAGGCCCAGGGCCGGGCTCCGGCACGTCCCCTTCCAAAACATCCCCAAATCCCGGTGACCCCAAAACCCGGGGTCCTCCCCCCCCCCGGGAGGGTTTTCCGGAAGATTCCGTGGGAAGAGCAGCAGGAGATGGGACAGCTCCTCCAGAGGTCGCGGAGGGGCCGGGAATGTTGGGAATGCGGAGACCCCAGAGCCCCTCCCGGGATCCGCAGGGGCTCCAGGGAAGCTGGAGAGGGAATTTTCCTCAGGAACCGCGGGGACAGGACATGGGGAATGGGGTCAGGGTGACAGAGTGGGGATTCGGGTGGGATTTTGGGGAGGAATTGTTCCCTGTGAGGGCCTGGCCCAGGGAATTCCATGGATTTTCCATCCCTGGAAGTGTCCAAGGCCAGGCTGGAGCCACCCGGGATGGGGGAAGCTCCCTGCCCATGGAATGGGATGATTTTGACGTCCCGCCAACCCAAAAAATTCCAGGATTTTATCCCGATTTGGAGCGGATCCAACAGGTCCTTCCAACCGAATTCTGGGATTTTATCCCTCGGTTCTGAGGGGATCTGGAGCGTTGGATTTTGGGCCCGTCCCTGGCTCCGGGCGGGGGGAAATATTTATATTTCCAACATTCCCTGCTGGAAAAAAGCCCCCAAACTCCAGGAGCTCCGGGACAATTCCAGGTCCAGGATCTCCCAACGCTTCCAGGAGCTCCGGGACAATTCCAGGTCCAGGATCTCCCAACACTTCCAGGACCCCTGGGACAATTCCAGGTTTGGGATCTCCCAACACTTCCAGGAGCTCCGGGACAATTCCAGATCTGGGATCTCCCAACACTTCCAGGAGCTCCGGGACAATTCCAGGCGGCACCGGGAGCCAGGGAGGGGTGGGATGAGATGCAGGACAGCGTCCCC
>VZTG01005000.1:210576-274681 GCA_013397845.1 Melanocharis versteri | reverse complement strand
GGCCCGGCGCCGTGCCCGCCGTGCCGGGGCTCCGCCACCGCGGGACGGCCTGCGCGCCCGCCGCCCCTTTCCCGCCGGGACAGCCTGGGCGGGGTGACAGCAGTGCGCTCCCTCTGCTCAGCACAGTAAAGGGGAGTATGTGCGGGGTGCTGTGCTGCCGGGGAGGAGCTGACCAGGTGATGCTGCAGCCTTGCCAGCAGAGATGAACGATGGTCACCTCCGGTGCGAAGCGCAGAGCCTGGGGAGAAGCGGCGTGGCTCTTCCCAAAGGAATGGTCAGTGTAGCACTTCTCAGTCACTGTGCTGGGTTTCTTTCCTGCTGGGGTAGTAAGTATTACTTCGGCTTTGTCTTCAAAACCCTGGGTTTAAAGAAGCTCAGTTTGCAACTACTCACCCGTCCTGTAGAAAATGCCATGCCTTTGTGAATGAACATCTCCACCTCCTCCCCAGCAAGACAGGGAGAACGGCACGTTTCCAGACGTCTGCTTGTCCTCCGATGCTAATGAGAAAGCTGTTTAAGAAGTGTACGGCTAATGGGCTAAAATATGAAGGCGGGGAGAGGACTACTAGACCAGACAATCACTTTCCAGAAGGGAGAAGAAAACCCTCACAGAGGTTCAAAAGACAGCCCATGGCTAGAACATGAGAGGAGCCCGTTCTCAGTAAGCTCCACTATCCTTTTTGTGATGGGAGACTTAAACTGACCTTAAACCATCTCCAGCTGTGCTTTAGGAAGTTTAGCCTTAGTCTCAGTGACCTTAATTCTAAAATATTCCCTTCATGACTAATTCATAATTTTCCTTGATATTTAATCTAATTTGCTGCAGGCTAATCCCCTTAGTTTTTGGCCTGTTGACAAACAAAAATGACTAGTCCCTGTACTCCTGTTCCTTCTCTGCGTGGATCTATGGATTCTTATTATCTCTTTCAGGTATTTTTCATTTCTTCAACAACACTCAGAGCTTAAAAACATCTGCTACTCTTCTCCTTCCTAGTTGAGAGAAGCTTCCAGGTGTTCAGAGATGACTGAAGGAGACACTATCAGAAAGTTTTCGGTAGATGCTACATTCCCCATACATCTCTCTGGATGAAATTCTTTTGTGTAAGTGCCTTTAATTACCACCTATAGGCTCTTAGTGAAATACTTCTCCCTGGGGTGTTTTCCTCCTTGCTCTTCTGGGTAATTTATCAGAGTGTCGTTTTCACTGCTTCTGTTGGCTTTCGTTTAACAGCTATTATATACTTCATTATTATTTTAAGTAACACATAATATAAACCTAATGCTTAATATGACCCTTTCAATTGGCAGTAGGTTTGGTTTTAGTCCTGGACTACGGTATTCCACAGATCCTTTACAGAGAGTGTCTCAGTGATTGATATATATGAAAATTTGATCAACAAAAACTGGCATGCTACGGCCACCAAGTTTCTGTTGCCTAAGAAAACAATGTCTCTTTGTCATCCTAGAGCAAGGTTTTTTATTCTTTTCTTTCATTTAGAAAATACTCTGAAAATTCAGACTGCAAAAAAGATGGCTCGGTAGTTTTTGCAGCAAGTGGGATGACAGTCCAAATTCCAGCCTAAGTTTTCACAGGCAGCCTTGGGGAGCTATTTTACCCAACCTGCATCTCTCAATTTCACTTCTATAAACTGAAGATAATGTTCCTTTCCCACCTGGGAAATGCACTGATACTAGTGAGATATTTGGATGCTATAAAAGAAGACCTAGGAAAAGCTTGTGCACAGTCAAATTATAAAAGTCCTAAAAGATAAACAAAATAAATTAGATTTAATATTCTTCAGCTTTTGTTTGCCTACCTTCAATGCTAGAAATTCCCTGGACTCACCGCTATTCCCTTGTGTTGTCTTCATAACTGAAGCCTTGAGCTGGCCAGATCACTTAAACACAGGCAAAGCTTTTTCCACGAAGTGCCTCATTGTGGTAGCTGGTTTAGCAGCAGTGGCTGGAACAAACAAAAGAGTCCTTGGGATGTGGATTTCTTTTTGGTTTGGAGTAGCATGCACTAGGCAACATATAATCAAATGCAGCTAAAATTCTAACCTGTTTTGGCTACATTTTAAAGAAGAAATAATTTGGAGGCTAAAACGGAGAATGAGAAACTTCACCTCAACAGGCTGATTTTTGTAATAAAAAACATTCTGCCTTACAGGAGGAGAAAAGGAGAGGCATCCCCACCTGCTGCATATGATGGCTGCCTGTGTCCTCTAAAGCAATGATCCACCCCACAGGCAAAATTCTTCCAATCTTGGTGTTGCAGGCATCACCTGCACAAAAGTGCCCGGTGCTGTAGCATGTATTTTTTAAATGAAAAATTGTTAATTTAAGCATGCTACAGGGATATATGCAAAGCCATCAGGGAAAAAGGAAATCATACAAGCTGAGCTTAATTTCTGAGCCCTTGTTGCACAGAACTACTTAAACACATGACTCCAAGGTTTTTCAGATAACTGTGGAGCATTTGAGCACTATAAGGCAAGTTCAGAAAGTAATGGACACACTGTTCATGCCCTGCATAGTCTCAGCGAGTGTGCACAAGGAATGTGAGGGCCCGGCTAGGAATACGCTGTACACTGTGAATGTACCGATCAGCCAGGTAGAATATCTGGCACTTGCAAAATTGTGCTCATGTGTGCCGAGGGGCTGTATCACAGGGCTGGAAATCCTAGGTAAAATAAGCAGTTCCTCAGAGTCTTCCCAGATTTTTCATGGGAGACGAAATAATATTCAGGGAAAAATGTGCATATATCAACCCCAGTTATCAAATATTTTATTTTGATTTCTTCAACCCCCTGGGCAGCAACCAGCTCTAAGTTACTACACTGAACCGGATGGAATTACTCACATATTGGCATGTAAATAGGTCTCTGCAGAATTCTGAGCCTGCTTTATGATTAAGCTTTACTGCCAATGGCAATAAAGATGTAATTAGCATCATTGTAATAATGGCATCATCTTTTGTCTTGTTTTTTCCCAGTCAGGAATTAGAAAAAGGAAATAAAGTGGTGTCAGTCTGCACGAGAAGAGTGCTGGACCTGCAGAGTTATACAGAGCACTGCAAGCATCTTGCAAGTGCAAACAAGAGCAACGCACCATAAAATTAAGGGAACAAACACTATCCACTCAACAGCATAGAACACAATGTTGTTCTTTATTATATTATTTAAAAGGGGCAGATTTACTCGGTCATAAATTAATAATTCAGAAGGTGTAAGAAGGCACAGCCAATTAGCTGCAGTAATTTGCATTTTTATGCTCCTTCATTAGTTTTCTAAGGTTCTTCTCTCCTATTATAGCAATGCAAATGCCATCTTCCAAAAGGTGAATAGCCAACCTGGTTTTTGTTTGCATGGTAATGAAGCCTTTTCAATTATTGAAAGACCAAACAATTTAATAATTTTTAAGACAAATTTTTGTTTGTATAATATCTCTTCCTTGTGTTGTTTTTCAAGAAACATGCTTTTTTAATGTAATTTATTTTAACCTGAAGCAGGGAGTTTATCAGGTGGCTGATTTTCTGAGGTTCCTAAAACCATGCCTAGCTTTAATCATGTGAGTAAATCTCTCAAAGAAAGGTATTAAAATCCTTTCTTAATTTAGAGGCTGACAAATAACTGAGTGTATGATGTCTTTGTTTGCAGCATAGAGTCTCTTTATCGTTTGTGCAGGAACGAATTGAGAGGGGTTTAACATATGAATTTGACTGTTAGGGGAACTTCCCCTTCTTATGTCCATGCCTCAGATATCTGCTGGCACAAGAACCTTCAAAAGCCTCCTGCAGCCTGCCCCAGGGATCTCCCTTTTGGTCATTACTATCTATGGGCACAGTCTTGCTAAAGTTGACGTCTTTAGCTTCTGAGAAATACTCCTGGGGCCAACAAGGTTAAAGTCTCCCTGCAGGCATAACTGAAGTCCTGGTCACCAGAGTGCTGCAGGGCAGCTGTGCTTGCTTGGTCTGTGCCTTCCCATGCAGGGCACCAGCAAATCCCACTGGCTTCCCAGAGAGCTGCTCCTAACCTGCAGCTGGCCTGACACGTACTTATTTTTCCATTTTTACTCTGGTATTTTCCTTTCCAAATGCTTTCCATGTGAGGCCATTTCATTTTATTTTTATAATTATTTTATTTTTAATACGGCCCCTCATTCCAGATGCAGATAGTACATACACACACTCAAACACACGTATAAGCAAAGTAATGCTGAGGCTGCACCTTTATAGAAATGTATCTGAGGCAGAGGGTAACCCAGGAGAGCTATACAGATATTTCAGAGGGCCAGTGGGTACTAACCTCAAAAAAAAAAAAAAATTAAACCTGGAGAATGAAGCAAAGATATGGTATGT
Source organism: Melanocharis versteri (assembly GCA_013397845.1). Taxonomy (NCBI): domain Eukaryota; kingdom Metazoa; phylum Chordata; class Aves; order Passeriformes; family Melanocharitidae; genus Melanocharis; species Melanocharis versteri. Next base: position 270,321 of record VZTG01005000.1, on the reverse strand, counting down.
TTTCTGAGGCAACCTCTGAAGAGACTTGGGTGTTCAGGTTACCATGAATGCTATCAGTTGGCGGAAGAAGACAGGAGACCTGCCCTTCTCTGTTTTCATCAGCAGAATGCTTGGCATTTGGGATGTTTGGTCTTTCTAGGGGCAACCTGCAGCAGTGCTCTCTCCCAAGGAACATGGCACCACTCCCCAGCCCACTGAAATCCACTCCACCCTGTTCTCCAGTCGCTTCAGCCTTTCTTTCTTTTAGCAGAGGTGGTGTTCACAAACTGCACAGATTGTCTTGGAAGTTTTTGTCAGCAAAGAACATACAAGAAGGCAGAGTTTTTGTCATTTCATTGATAGTGCAGAGAGCATGCCTGTAACACAGACCAAATGACTGGCCATACAAGAAGCAGGGTGTGTTGGTGTGTTTTAAAAGGCTTTCTTCCTTTTTTTGTTAACTTCTTGGTGAAGGCTGCCTGTGAAGGCCAGGCTCTGAATCACTTCAAGCAGGAAGGGCAGGGTGGCAGAGGAATGGATGGCTGAATCAGCTCCAAGATTCAAAGGCAGGTGACATTATGCCAGTGGGTATAATGGGGTGAAACTGGTGCCAGCAGGTGCAACGAGAAAGAAGAAACAAAATGGCTTGAGTTAATATGTAATTTAAAGTAGAACTGGCCAAAAATAAAATAACCAAAACTTTGCAAACTATACAAATGAAGGAATTTGAAAGTATAAGGGAGAAGAATTTCTAACATCATAGTAGTGGCAGGAGTCTCTATCTATGCCCTTACTCCAGCCCTCTGTTACCTCCTCCCCTTGTCCCCAAGTCCAGCCCCAGCTCATCTCCTGCATGACCCCATGCAAGGGGACAAGGGTGGCCCACGGGCAGGTTGGGGCTGTGGGCTGTATTCCTACAGCACGACAGAGCCTCCTGACTCTTAGAGCTGCATGCTTTGTGCTTTCCTCTTCCTACATGGACAGATATGAGGGTCTCTGAACATGCTTATTTGGAGACAAAAGACCAGTTTGGTGATCTAGGTGAATTTCTTTCTGTCAATAAGAAAAATCAATTCTTTTATTGCTTAGTGGAGAACTTAAAGATTTCATATCTTAGATGTCTGATATTTAGCTTATAAATGAAAATTATTTGCAAAGCGCATTTTTAAAAAACATCACTAAGACCTTATTGCAGATCATCTCAACAGAATAACATGACTATTTCATATTTTTGACTGAACTATATTAATATCAGAAGGGATCTGTTGATTATTTAATGTGACTTCTTGTATCTCACATCTACAGGATTCCCCTAAATGAATTTCTGTATCAAGACCAATAGTGCAGCCAAGCCAGAATAAAAACTGATCGTGGTTTCAAATTTTCTCTTCAAAGTCTGCTGCAGGCCACAGTAAGTTTTTCCAGTGGTCAGTTCCCTTCTCTGAGGTAAATTCCTTCAAGGCTAAATTTCTCTAATTCCAGGCAATGGGTTTTGCTAGTCTTTTCCAGAGAAATTAGGGATACCTTTGTACCATTTTTCTATTCTTTAGTAAGTCAAGAGTTTGAACTGTAGTCCCTCATTTTCAGCATATTTTTCAGCCCTTTAAGCTCATCCAGAGTTGCTATCACACCCTTCTTCCTAAAGAAAACCAAATAAATAATAATGTTAAAAAAAAATTAGAAAGAAGACCAAAATCCTTTTCCACAGGGTAGGATGAGCAGTGATGAAGCACGCTGACAGGCTGCTGAACCCCAGCTGTAGCACTTAGGAGGAGCTGTGCAGTGCCCCCCTTTCTCCTCCAGCAGAGGCACAAAGCCCCAGACTTCCCTTGCCTAGGGGCTACACTCTGTGTAGCACTTTCCCTTTTCCCTCACAGTAAATCTTCGCCTGAATAATGCAAGCTCTCTGCTTTTATTCATATTCTCCTCATTATAGTCCAATGATCATTTTAGCACTTTGGCCGTGGTGCACTGCAGGAGCCCCACGTGTATCTGATTATCCATTATAAAATCAAATCCTTTTCAGTCCCTATTTCCCAGCATGGAGTCTTTTCCATCCTACAAGTGTGGCTCACACTGTTCCTCACTGCACAGGCTTCCAAAAAAATAACTTGTTCCATTTTGTAAAAAAAAAGTCAGATTGCTCTCTCATTCACCAGCCTTATTTATCATTTAATCCTCCACTAGTTTTAGTGGTATAAGAAGACTTCATGAAGAAAATGTCATGTTTTCTTGTCTCATTAAGAAAGATAATGTGTGAGAGAGATGAACCTCATGAGGACCAAATCCTCACCATGATGGTTCCTTATTTGCAGTTATACTTAAATATACATATATTTTTAATACAATTCATAGGTGTTAGGTTGATTTTCTATTCCTTTATTTTCCTAACAAAATGTCTTCTGGTATGAGTGAGAACCTGTCCTTTGAAAAAGTTTATTACATCAACAACACTATCCTGACTAAAAAGAACTTGTAATCTTATCAAAGGATGGGATCAAATTAGCCTGGCAAAAATTATTTTTGTGAAACTAATGTTGATGGACATTAATTGTATTTAAGCAATCTCATCTTGATAGGCCCTTAATTTCCTGAGTTAGTTCTGTTATAATTTTTAAATATTGGTACACATTAAATTTTTCCCAACTTGAAAATTCCCATGTTCCAACACTCTAATCACCAAAATAAAATGCCTGTGAGGGTCTTGTGCTAGTTCTTTTAAAACTATCAGATGAAAGTTAATTAGACATGCAGATTTTAAAATGTCTAACTTAAACAAACTGCTGTGTAACTGGTTAGAATTAAAAGGACTGCATCATCATGTCATATGACTCTACCATCTGGCTTTCCCCAATTGCAAACTCCAAGTGACTGAGATTCTGCTTTTCATGAATTCTTGTCAGTTCTGCAATCATCATACCGCCACAGAGCAATAATATTATCAGGATTCCCAGTACAACTGGGAACTCCTTTCTCTGCCTTTTCATTCTTAGATCTGCTAACCATAGATATTTGTCTTTAACATTTTGCTTCCACTATCTACTCCCTAAAATCCAAGACAGTTGTTATTATGATTGTTCCAGCTTTTTTTTTCATGTTTCACTATGATTTAGAGATGTTTTTCATGTTACTTTGACCCACACTGTTCTTTCCTTAAGTCATTGCAACAACATCATTCTGAAATGTGCAATTTGGGCATCTAGTAAAATGTTATTCAACAATGGACAATTATCTTTCTCATGTTTCTGTTTACATTTTCTCCAGTTGATTGTTGCAATATTATTTTCAGCTTTATTAAATTGTCCTTTTCAACCCCCTGAGAATATGTATTCTTGGTAGAACTCACAATAAAAATGTAATCAAGATAAAATCAGTTTCATCTATTTTTTCAATTCTGTGATTAACTCTTCACTTTGTAAGGTCTTCAGTAGAGTTCTGCCCCATTAGAAACAATTTTTGTTTATATAGGAAATTGTTTTATATAAAATTTTAAAAATTCAGAGGCTGCCTTAAAACCAGCAACTTATATCATGTCTTTCGAACTGATGTCAAGCCATGAAAATATTTGTTCTTGCTACATATTGTAGCCCAGTGGTTGCACAGCCAATTTTCTTATTCTCTAGTGTGTTTGTGCATTTCTAGCAGACCAAAGCAAGCAAACTGTCTTGTGCTTTGATCCTATAGAATCCTTCACTTTTTTATCCATGGCCTGTAATTTGAACTTGAGCGAGGCCATTTTAAAACAGAATCTCTCTCACACTGCTGCATTTTTCATTCAATCTTCTCAACATAGACTGTTACAGCTAATAATTTCAACATTATCAACATGGGAATCTTCCTATTTGTTTTCAGAACATCTACCTTTATGCTAATTATTTCGAAATTTCCACTGTGTATATAGCACATAATAAATGAAATGCTGTATATATTAGAATCAAATGAGTTGCAATTAATCTATGTTATTAAATATCTTTTAATTTCACTGTTATGATTATGTTTGCCATGGACAAGGTCAGGTAACTTAAATTAAGCCAGTGTGAAATGCCAGGAAAAGCAGATAATCCTTATTTCTTTCTCTATGTTTCATTTTCTTACAATCCTTCTACAGGTTATAATGAGTATGAAGTATGACTGAGTCAAGACAAATGTGTTAAAGCCTTCTATTAGCAAATTTCTTAGTACAGCTGTCATTATTTTTTTAAGTTGCTATGGAGACTTACAAGTTTGAGGCATCACTGTTTCGATGATTTTCCATAGCAATACTGCTTTGGCTCCAGTGCACACCCCAAAACAACCATGAATGTCCTCCAAGATAATTTATGTCCAATTGAACATACTAAAGTATCTACACAATTGCCTAGAAAATGGTAGTAAGCAATAAAATGTGAAAAAAGACTGACCCACTTGCTAAACCTATTGTTAGATAAAATAAGTTTCATAATTGAGATTTCAGTAAAATAAAGGTTAAAAATACATAGCTGGGAGAAAATAGGAAAGGCAGAGTATTTTGTCAAAATAATATTTTCATTCTTTCCCAGTATTTTAGACTTTAAACCTTAAGGCCAGATCACCCCTGGTAAACCTCAGACTTCTCGGAATTTAAAATACTAAGCCTTTTCAGGTATGGGTTCTTCCTCTTTATGCTTAAACAGAAATAACTATTTTCCTTTTCCTTTTTAGCTAATTGCGGCTTTACGGAATTGTGGAAGTAATAAATTTTAAGAATTGCATAGCTCAATGGCAATAGTGTCAAATGACAAAATTCCTAAACTACCTTTATATGGACAAAGCATGTAACGATTGTGTGGATGAATGAAGACCTCTCACTGCAGATATGTAAAATATTCTGTTCTGAATTTAAAATACTCAGAACCTGGTATGTCTTTCACCAGATGTGGAGAGATATAAGCAGCCAGGAGTAACTATCTTTACACCAATGGAAGTCACAGGAAATACAGGAAGTCACTCCAGGCTGGGAGTGAGGTAGACCTCACCTCCCAGAAGTGCTGGGCAGGGACAAAATACGCTGAAAAGTTTACTTCCCACCATTTATTTTCACTGATGCTTCTCCGCCTTTTGTTGCAGCCTCCATCCCTTTGCATGATGAGCCCAATACAGCCTAGAGTGAAAAGAGGAGAGCTGTTCAAGTGAGAACCAAAAGCAAAATCAATCAAAGCAATTTTTGCCATTGCAGTGATACTTCGGACCGCTGTTGAGTAATTCAAATAACTGCTTCATTAAACAAAAAGGCCACGGAAAAGTCACCTCTGTTGAGAAAGAGATCAAGGTTCTCCCTCAGCCATTCAGCCCCATGATTTCCTCACTCCTGGTCAGCAGCAGCAGAGGAGATGCCCTCACACGGACATGCAGACCTTGAGTGGGGCTCTAAAGGAGCAAGATCAGCCCTGTTCTCTCCTTTTTCTCATCATCACTAACATCCACACACCTGGCCTGCCTTCCTGCAGCTCTCATGTAACTCAAGGCTACAGCTGGATGTTTTTCATACATGTAGCTTTTTTAATCAGTTTACTGAAGCCTATTAATAAAGAAAAAGTAATAATAACAATAAAACCTCCTTCTTGTGTTTCTCTTAATAATTTTATTTGGAAGAAGTACCAGGAGACACCTTCAGTTTTCTAAATGTGTTCTAGTTTTTTGTTTTCCTAATGTTTCACATCGAGAGCTAATTTGCAGGTATTTTGTTTGCATTGCTAATATATTTTCCATTAACATACCCCTTTGTAGGCACATACAGACCACAGGATGCTCATCTAAGAACTTTTTTACAATAAAATTGCTGCATGGTGTGCATAACTTCGAGTTTTCACCTCAGTAACATACATTTTTGTTGAAGAAAAAAAAGAGCATTTTTCTTCAAACAGCTTGGACTCTCTGCATGCTAGAGATACTGGCTTATGGCAAGCCTACACTGGGTTGCAAGGCTCTGCATGGATTTTGGACTAGTGACTAACCACCTGAGTGGCCAAACTGGTTCTGTGGACACAGATGTGTAAGTTAATTAAATTCTGTGACAAGGAAGCAGAACAGCACTTTCATTTATACTCATGTGGAAAAGTCTTATCAGTGTACGACATACGGCCTAATTTTTTTCAGGAAACAAGCTTACATGGAATACCTCTACTGCAGTGCAAGATAGCAAAGATGCAAGATTGCAGCACCTGGCACTGTACAGAGTACGTACAGGACTAGTATACATTGTCACTTCCTTAATACAGAGTATGTTGACACCATAGAGCAGAACATGCAGCAAATAAGTCAGTGTGGTTTGATACCATAGATCTGACACTTTTCAGTGTGGAGAATGAAAACAGTCTGTATTTTAAGGTTAAGGGTGGACTTGTTCCCCTAGTCATTTGAGTTGTTTATACATGGACATCAAAATGACCAGACTGTGTGAGACCACACATTCATCCATTCTAGTAGCATAAAACGGTCCCTTTAAATTCATCAAATCACCCTCTAAAGCTGTGATAATGTGGGAAAATTCTGCTTGCGTAAGTAATGTTTTACTTTGAATAAAAATAGTCTGTGACACATGACAATAATAGCACAGTTAAAGTCTGAAGTATCTATCCATTCAAACACTATTAAGAAGTGAAGAGTGGGCTTTTGCTATTTTTTCAGCCTCTCAAAAGAAAAGAAAAATCAACATACTTACAGTATATAAAATGGTAATTATGAGAATTGAAAATAATTCTAGCTTTCTGATTAATTTGTTCCTAGCCCAGGATTATAAAAGCCTTGTACTTAAAAAGTGGATTACATTTGCAGCTGAGAAAAGGTCTTCTTGTCACCACACAAATCTCTTAGGAAGAATATCCCAGAAATGAACGTATGAACACTTATTTCTGTCCAGCAGCTAAAACTCATACTTTGCAAAGAAGTGTTTAATAACTCGCGTGACTCTGAATTCATACAAACAAGTCAGAGGCAGCTGTGAAAAACACTTTCATACAGAACTGATCTGAGGCTATGAACTGTTATAGATTAATTGCACCCATGCAATTGATCCCTATAGGCACAGATGGACTCTCCGCTCCCAGACACTGATATTTGTCCCCAAAGGAAACAGGCATAAATTAAATGAGATTAATCAGCCTGTTTCACAGAAAGCTCAATGAGACTTCCATGCAAAGGGAAATGTGCCTTTAGAGCTCTAATCCGTCTGAGCCAAGTATGATTAAGAACCAAGAAGAAATGACTAAAACTCTGGGGTAATGGTATTTGAGTGAAGGTATCACTCTGCTTGCACACCCTGACTTTTGACTATTTAACTGTGTAATTTTATGTTTGCATAGTACATTGCAGGAGAACACGTACTGACACTGGCTACCAGCAAGGAATATAGCTAGGACCATGAACAAAAAAATTGTAACTAGCTGCTACGGTTCATTTTGAGTCCCTCTACAGAATATGTGGGACCAGATTTCATTACAGTTATCTCAGGAGACACCCGAGAGCCCCCGGGCTTGGAAATGACGGCTGAGCTCTGCCCAGGATGAGGGTGTATCCGTGGGCATTCTGTCTTCCCACAGCTGACCTCCACCGGGAGCAAAGCCCACTGCTGACTGACAGCCAAAATGAGACATCAATCACAAAAATTGCGGAATCTTCAATCCTTTCCCTTTCTTACAGGGAAAAAAAAAGAACAAAATTAACATGAAATTACTAAAACTCCACTGAGATGTACAGGATAGTTCCAAGCTCAATAAAATTGTTCAGAAGGTGGCTTGAGTTTTTTGCCATCTGACATCTTCATATTAAAAGACTGACATCTTCACTTATGTCAATCTTTTTTTCCATTTTGATTTTTCATACAGAAAATCACTTACACAAAAATCAGTATAAACGGAAAAAAAAATAAATAAAGGCTTGCCAAAACCCACGTAGGCTTCTTTTTCAAAAAAGGTTTGATATTATTTTTAACTTAATCAGGATCATCCTTTACAATATCTGTCAAAAGAAACTGTAACCGAATTCTCCTCTATTTCAGGATCTGCACAGAAGTCCTAAATTCCTTCTGTAATGGTTAGACTTGGTTTATCTTTATTCTAGATTCTCTTCACAGGCAAAAAAGATGTTGAAATACAGACCTCTTTAAATTAAAAGGTGTTGGAAAATGCAGATAGGCATCTAATGACATGCCCAAGGACACTGAGATACATAACTCTATGGATAGGGGAAAGATCCTTCTACTCTGTATTTCAGGTCCAGGTAGCACTTGATACTGGACCTGACACAGGGGATCCTGAATTGTGTGAGGTATTTCAGGTGAGGCATCATCACCCTGTGGTGATGCCATGCACGTTGCAGCATTTATTATCAAGGAGCAAATGGGGAGCCAGAGGCTGCCTCTTTTGCAGAAGGAGAGGTGGAACCAATCCGTCCATTTCTCCCTTAAACCAAGCAGCCACAGCACCACAGGACAGGCTCTGTCAAAGGCAGCCGTGAAGCAATCCCTGAAGTTGCAACTCAGTGTTAGTTCTTTTTCTCAAGTAGATGATCCTTAGACTATAAAAACCTACTTTTTCTGCCAGCTAACGTAGGAAATCCTTTCCTTTAAGTCAGTGGTGCCTGTGCAGTGAAATTGAAAGTCTGGATCCAAACACAGCTGATGACTCACTTGGAAAGCTACTACAGCCACACATAACAGCACTTGTAATACCGGCCACCTTCTTTCTTTTGGAAAAAAAATCCCAACATTTTACGTGCAGAAAAGAAAGCAGATTCTCCTTCATTAATGTTACTGAGTTCTATATTCACTGTTGTCTTCTCCCTGCATAGTGAATCTTATTGCTTTAAACTTTGAAGGTGAAAGAGTAAGAAGTCATCCCCTCACTCGTGCTATGAATACATATTAGATTAAGTGCAAATATAATTCTTACAGTGAATGTGCATTTGGTTTGTATTAATTATACCTCTGTACATCTGCTACCCGGTTAGCTCCCAATATAGCCACACAGCTCCAGCAGCTTTACACAACTGAAAGGAGAAAATAAATCATTGCCCTAATGAGAGTTCAAAACTCCATTAAAGAATTTGCTGGAAGAAATATGAAAATAATGCAATCTGGAACAACTCTGGAATAAAAGAGAATATTTCAGTATGCATTGAAGCATGACCTAAAAATGCCAGTAAAGCACTCTTTCTTTTTTTTCTTCTTCTTCTTTTTTTCTGTTATTTGAACTGTGAGAAGTCTCTGTACTCTAGAGTAAAAGTAAGTTTTCACTCCTGGTAAAATCACAGCATGTGGATTTTTCAGAATACTATATTTTATGTTACTGAACCTCAGATTTTTAAATTGTCAGTTTCATTTATAAAGCACCAGAATCTACAAAAAAAAATGTTCAAAATACCAACATTTGTCCTTTAAATATGAGACCTCAAGAGCACTAATTAATCAATAGTCAATCTCTCTGACCAAGATCTTATCACTTGAGAGAGTGTGTGTGTTCTAAGATATTAGTAGAGGCTGTTTCTAGTCAGCTTGGTTTGAGGAGAACATAGAAATGGAGGAAAAGGGAGGGATTTTCTGTGTAAAAAAGACAAAAACAGGTAATACGCATCATAAATCCACATTTTCGCTGTATTTGTGTGCTATCAGCTTGTTTTGAGATTCTGAGTTTACACTAACTGATTACAAATAAGCACACAACTGCAGAAGCTCCAGGTTTCCAACTGCTATTGGAAGGAAGTCAATTTTCCTACGTATGTAGGGCAGCCCTGGATGCGAGAGATATATTAGCATCTCCACTTGTGACTTTCTGAACATTGCACGATGAATGACGGTTTGGGGAATCACTCCCAGCTGTTTGCTTGTTTTCTTTTGAAGACAGAAGGCATGTTTGACACTGTTATACTATCTCTGAAGCATAGCTGCAAAGCAATTCCAAGAAGCAAGATAAATTAATTTTTAAGAGATAGCACATTCCTTTGTGTGACACACAGAAGACAAGTCACATTTAAGGTTTAATTATCTTACAAAACCCATCTTTTAGTTATAATAAGTAAGATTTTTAACTGTGGAAACACAACAAATTGGGAGGAGGCTACAACCACTTCTTAAGGGTTTATAAAATTGCAAGTATGAGTTTGGCTTTTGATTGTTTTGTCACATGTGTCACATGTGTGATGGGTCATTTCTGGTCATGCAAAGTAGGTATGAAATACTGCAACCTAACCCTGAACTCAAGGAAAGAAACAATTAAACAAAGTATAATGTGGCTGTACAGTAAACCAAATAATCATATCAAAAATTATCACAGAATGGAGCAGGGTTCATTCTTCCTAAAATAAGTGCTATTGGCTCACCAGTAATTTCAAATTACTGATATGACATAAACTTGATAACACTAAAAAATCCCCCAGTGTTCTGTACAGGATATCCTATTGATATTATGTTTTCCGTCATTCGTTTAAACAGAGTGGCTTACTTTTGCACAGATAAGAAGCAGTTTCAGGTGTACAAACAGCAAAACATCTGAAAGGAGCTTTATTAGCAAAGGGGTAGCAGCCAGCAAGCACTGGACTGGGTAAATATATCCTTTCCAAGTTACCTTCTTATTCAAAAGAGTTTTGGTTACATCCTGAGATTATCACAAAGGAAAGAGGGACAGATTCCAAAGTCTTTCAGAAACTGAATTTAAGGAACACAATCAACACATGCACTGTTTGATGTTCCTATAATAAAACTTGGAGTGCATGACAGAAACTCACTCTCCAAAAAAATCAACAAGAGATCCTCAACTATACTGCCAAGAATGTGAAATTCATGCTTTGCTTATGTGTAGTTACAGTGAGTGTTTTAGCGAACAAAAGCAACTGCCCAGAAGCCAGCTGTGTGCATGTTTTTATCCCTAAAAGAGCTGCTGCATTTGACTATGCCACTAAGAGAGAAAGAGTCTCCTCCTCTCCCACTGGCCACTATATTAAGTAGCTTGCTGTAATTGCTGCACAGCACTTGGCAGTGGCAGGCATGGTAACAGTTAGCATTAATAAAAGTAGAAACTGTTTTCACAGTTGCATGTCTCACAGTCTCTCTCATGTGTGAAACACCACATTTGGTGTAGACAAACAGGACATCCACAGCACGGATGACTGCGGACTGTGACAGAACAAATGTGCTCAGTGAAGAATGTGTCCATGTGAGCACAGACACTATCGAAGTTAAGTAATTATGCAGTAAGAAAACATGCAAGCATGATGATTACTGAGATCGCTACTTATTTTTATTTCGTGTTTCAGAGCTCGGTGTTGCACTAATAAAAATTAATAACTTTGAGGGACTGTTTTAATTTAAACATGAATGCCTTAGTGCATGAAAAATAATGTGTCTGTATGCATGTTTAGATAGATTTTTCCTTACACATTCATCTGTAGGGAAGGAATGAGTCAGAGTAGCCAGCATATAGCTCTATCTGTACCTGTCTATTCCCAAAATATCACAACAAATATTTAAGGATCTTTTCAACCGACAGAAGTAAAGGTCAGGGTCATAGCAAAGGGCAGTTTGTGGAGAAGGAGATTAGCATTTCTCTAAGTGATTTCTTCTTCCATCTACTTTTTTATATCCTCTATAAACAGTACTCTTTAATTTCAAACACATTTTTTGAATTCTGCAGAGAAGTCAGTTCTAAAAAGGTATCATCCAAAATAAATGTTTTTCTTGGCTCATTCATCAGCTATCCTGTCTTTTCTAGTATAGATATGGGTGGGAGAAGGCGTATGTGTGTGTATATTCTGTGTATACACAAATATTGGTGTAGCCTCTATTTAGCATTCTGTACCCACACACTACTTATGGAAAGGTATTGACTGGAGAGCTTTGTTACTAAGATTTTTTTAGTCTTTATTTCATTGAAAAATAATTATTTAATAGATTGATTGGATTAGCATTTATCTGTTTTATCTGACTACTAGGCTAATGCCAGAAGAAAGTTCCAGGTGCTCAGCTCCTTTACAAAACAGATCTTTATTTTGCATATCCAAACACAGGGCAGCTCTCCAGCATCCCACACACACACTGAGTTCTCCTCTTTTAAGCATCTGTAAACTGTGTGCTAGGTCATCTCTGAATTCATACAGACTGCATCCCCTTTTCATTTATTTTTAGAGATTGCCTTTAGATCAGAACTTGGTAAATGGCTCTATAGAAGGGTGTCCCCTCCATTGCCATCCTCTGCCTTGTCACCATCCAGCAATAAACAGCTGCTTCTAAAATAAAACTAAATGCAGTATTTCCTAAGGACTGTGACATAGAGTGCTCATTTCATTCGTGTTTTGGCAAGCAGTTTTCCAGGTTTCAAATGAAATTCCTCAGTGAATGGTTTTCTCTCTCTCTCTAAATATGTGGCCAAAAATCATTAAAGAACTCGATTCTTAATAGCTTTTCAGTTCAATTCCTCACCTACCATTTTGCAAAACAAAGACAAACAAGGAAAACAGAACCAGTGATCTGACAGCAACTCGTAGGCTTCTCATACAGGTATAATTTATTCCCATTCAAGCTGCTGCCACCAGCTGCATTCAGCCCCATCCCTGCCTGGCTTCGTGTATATTGGCACAGCTGCTGGCAGACACTGCATAAGAGACTGGAGGAGCCAGGGATGCTGAAGAAGAGAAGACTCCAGAAGCTCCAGCCCTGGCCTGGCACTGGCCATCAGCACTCTTGGGGCAGCAATAATCCATCCACCCCACTGGCACACCTAATGGTGGGGCTGCTCCCCACACTCATCACTGACAGCACCTGTGCCTTTTCCTCACCCCAGGAATGTAGACTATGCCCTGCCTCCTCATGTTTCTGTGGGCTCTTGGGGAATATTTCCTTCAGGCCTCCCTCAATTTTTAGTCCTGTACCATCTTCAACAACTGATCAGTGCTGAGCCCACAGAAAGCTCCAGATAAAACAGTTGAGGCACAGCCCAAGATTGCAAGAAGATTTTTCTCCGCAGCTTGGACTGCACGTGTGACACAGTGCATGAACATGCCGAAACAACATCTAGGCTAGAGAAAAAAAGAACAGACTCTATCAGCTTAAAATTAAGATATGCAGAGTAGCTTGAGAATTTGCTCCTGATTTCAGGCAAAAAGGTAAGAATTCAGGACTTTCTTTCACCACATAGTTTTTGGAGAGTACTAGGAGGGCAACTATAAAGAGGTAAAAGTAAGTTCTGGAAATGAGTTTCTGTGTTGTTTGGCTGACTTTCAAAGGATCTGATCATTTTAATACTGTATGTATTAAACTGTTCTGTTAATGATGTGTTAAGGCAGTCATGGATTTACTAGAGGTTCTAGGCAGATCAAGGCTACATTTTCCCCACTGGGCACATAAAATCTTGGACAGACATCATTTAGCTATCATTTCAATCAAGGAAAACATAGTAAGTCCTTTCTAGAGCTGAATGAATTATTAACATCAATTGTTCTTTTGTTGCACATAATTTCTGCTAGAAGGATGACTCCAGGAATGTTTCACTGCAAATTTTCCATAGCTTTTTCATCTCTGGTTGCCGTGGTGCATGGGCCTATACTTATACTATTCTATATGGCCTGGAGATACAGCCAGAGACATTTTGAATCCCTTCACGTTCAGAAGGAGTGGCCTTTGTGGATGTGGTTTTAGTCCACTGGAAAAATAAAGGCTGAAACCTACTTGTTAGCCACAAACTTTGCTGTTCCATTGAAAGAGGATGGGTTTGAGCTTTTGAGCCTGCAACATCACCATTAATAATTTACTGAAGTCAACAATCCTGTATCACTCATCGAACAATTTAGGTAAAAAAAAAAACAGTAAATTATCTGCAAAGTTGAAAGGACAGATCACAGGCTATCGATGATCTCCTACAGATGTTGTCAGAGAGCCACATGGATACACAGAATGAAAAGGCAAAATGGATTCCTCTTTATGGGTCAAGTTCTTAAGAACTGTGAAGATGGTTATTTTAATTCTATGTCCAAGCATGAAATCTGCCTATGCTAGTTATTAGATTAGCAGGATTTTTTATTATTTACCTAGAAATATTGAGAAACACATTCTTAATACCAGGAAAATCCTTTATAGAGAACAGGACACCAGCACATATGGAAAGGCAGGTTTCTTATGTGCATAGTTGCAGACTGGCATTTGGGAGAACTGTGTCCTTGTCCCAGGTGTATCACTGCTTTGCTGGGTAACCATGGAGAAGTCATTCCCTTGTCTTCTACCACAGCTTCCCCCTCAGAAAAGTATGAATAATAATGTCAGGCTTCTTTGGAAAGAACTTTGAAATCTATGGGCGGAGAGCATTGTGTAAGAACAGGGTATTACGGGTAATTTATTTATGTCTTGTTCAGCTGCGTAGATACTGGTCTAAGCTGCCCTACAGATCACAATAAACATTACACTCTTGGCAGTTAAAGTACTTTTCTTGTGTTCACTGTCCAAACTCTTGCTCCAATTCCCCTGTCTCCTGTAGCTGACGGGTAGAAGATCCATCACAAGTTCTGGCCCATTCTAGAGCTGGGCCTGTCTTCATAAGTGCTGTGTACCCCAGTGCCCAAGCTCGACTGGCTTGGGTGCTTCCTTTCTCATTCTCACACTCCATTATGTGACATAATGTCTCACAAGATCCATCCCTTGTAGTGTCACCTGGGCAGTGATCCCCACTGCAATACCCACACTGTGCCAGCCAAGGTAAAAACCTCTTCCTCCCACTCCCTCACTCTCTCTTTTGAGGGCTGGCACAGTTTGGTAAAAAAAAAAAAAAACAGCAAAGCATCAATGTCTTTCCTTGTCTGGAAGCACAGAATCTGATAATGATGTTCATGACTATAAGCTGCTGACAGCAAATTGCATGAACGCTGGTTTGCACAGATCTCCAAGCAAGCAGTCACTCTATCAAACTTGGCTCCCCACCTCATGAGGAAAGATTTTCAAAATAAGGAGCACTCTCCAGTTCAGTAAAGTTCACAAGCATCACTGAATTAAAGGGGATGACAGGATGGTTTGCATATCTGACCATTGCTATATGAATTTGAGTGGAGGGGAGGGGACCAGCCACCCTAAAGACAATGGCTTCATTAACCATGAGAGAAATTGGCTATGTTAGGATGAAGCCAGTCTGGTTTACCTGAAAAATAATTTAAATAATGCACAGGATGAAGCCTGGAAATTGCCATAGAAAATACTTTGGGGAGCTCAAAACTTACGTAATAATTAGTCATAGTTTCATTAGGATTTTCCCCAAAGTTTGGTCTCCCTTTTAAACTACTACCATTCATACAATACAACTTAGTCACTACCAATTGAAAATTAATTATAGGTCTGATTTAAAAATGAAATCTTCTATCCTGTCTTTATTAATTCCCAAGGTAACTCCTTCCACTTCTTTTTATCTTAATCTGTTTCCAGCCCTACATCACCACTGCCTTCAGAGCTGTCATTTTACTAACACATTATTTACATTATTTTGATTCATAATACAACATCACAACAGAGTCATTCTTGGTGGTAGGTCTGTGCTGCCCTCCTCCCTATTTTTTTTAAATCAAAACAATCCTTTACCATAGCAACTTTTCTTGGCTACCTCCTTATTCCAATAACTTGTGAGCAGCACACACTTGACAACACTGATCAGACCACACTGTCTCTGTGCCAAATTGAAAGGCCACTCCTCTTTGGAACAGTAAATGCAGTCCCAAAGTTACAGGATGAAGCTGTTGCAGGTCTCTCAGAAAGCTCGTATTCTTTAGAAAGTTATTGAACATTAAAAGCTGGTTGTGCCAAAACTTTCGGAACTTAGAAGTAACTCAAGGGAGCAACTCCTCCCTAAGCCTTTTAATTTATGATAGGAAAGGAAGAGCTATAAAAGTTAACAAACTTTTCATAAAACTGGTAAAGGAAAAAAAGTGTTCAACTCAAGAAAGTATGTATTCAACTCAAGAAAGTATCAGACAAGGAACAAAAGGTGCCAAAAGTCATGCTGAACCAACTTCTTCCAACAATACTTAATTTACTGTCAGTTTGGCATTAGATTTTTAAGTATATGTGAAAGCAAGAGTCCACTCATTTAATAAGGGTCGTTATTTTACCCATCTAATCATAACTTTCCCAATTACACTTTATGTAAACATATCACAATACTATATTTTCCTTCAAAAGTTTTCTACATAAATGTCCTCGTGACTTAAAGCTATACATATATAAAATATATATATAAATAATTTCAATATTCACACTTGCATTTTCATACTGAAAAACTTCATCAAAGTTGAACTACAAGAACAGGGGCTTTGATTGTTATTGAATGATTTGAAAATTATTGAGAATTATTAATTATATTTATACTATCACAATAAGAAATAGCACTGAGAGTTTCAGTAAGCCATTTTATACTTCCAAATCAGCACATTTTAAATAGTTTTCAATTATTTTTATACCGAAAAACTAACACTTTTCAATTTGCTTTCGGTCGGAAATGACATCATTAGTCTCTGATTGCAAACCAACAACTTAAAGAAAAAGACTTTACCTGCCATTAGTAGAGTTGGATGCAGTTAAAAAATATTGAAGAATGTAACATTTCAGTGTAGCCAAAAATCTGTGGAGATAATTAAAAGTCAGAGATTCTGAAGAAGTAGCTACTATGTAAGCTTAATAAACAATATCACCACATAAATATAGAATCCCATAAATTGTATAGCTGTAAAAAGTGGTAGGGTTCTTTAATTGGTATAATCTTAGTGATGCCGCACATTACCCATTTTTCCTGAAAATTACCAAGGTTTTGTAATTCTTTCAAGGTTCAGTTTCTGGTCTTGTTGCCAGATATTTGCATGCAGAGACAAGACAAGCGCTGCAGCAGTGGTACAGATACAGTCACAGGATATGGAGCAGTCATGCTTCTTCTTTCTAGAGCAACGTAGCTCTTACTGCTCAGGTCTACACCTAGAGTATTTGTTCTCTCCAAAGCCATGAAAAACAACAGTAGATTCACCTCCACTTCTGAAATAAGCCTTTCTGTCTATGCTCTTTTTTATAATTTACCAAGGCATCTCTCCTTAGTCCTTTCCTTACCAAGTCCCAGACTTTGCTCTTTCTATCTCTTCATTACCTCAGCTGGCAACTTCAGTTGTTCCATGAAACTCGTCAGGCTCTTCATGATGTATCATCCCAATGCCCTCAAATGCAGCTAACACTGACTGTTCTGGTCCAGGGAAGTTTCTGTTTTCATCTTTACTTCTGCTACTCAGACCCTCACCAATACGTGTGAGAAAGTGTTTCTGCAGGGCTTGTCCAAAAACTCTCCAGGCCTCACTCTTCATTTTCCTACCATAAACATGATCTGTATTGGTTAGATTTTTTCTTCTGTGTAGCCCATAAATCCACCTCTGCCACTTAATTTACATTGCTAATGTAGGCCTGCCTATCCAATCTTCTTTGGCAACCTGTATTCTCTCCTATTCCTGAAATAAAAGACATTTCTCCTCTCTTCTCCTGTCCCAGGGAAAACCTGCTCATTGCACACAGCTTAACCAAACTAGAATCAAAGTGTTTTGTTAATGACATCATTAACTGGCAATCATTACCAATGTCAATAACCAAACAGATAAACGATAATATCATATACCATGAAATGCTCAAAAATTTCTAAATGCCCACAAGTTTCTAAGCCGTCTTCTATGAGTAATCCCAAGAAGGACTATTACCCTGTACACACAGCTAGGTACAGACTCATGCACACACACATACAGTGGTGTGTGGATAACAAGCTCTCCTCTCTTGGGAGTCCGGGTACTTGCAGACACTTCCAGAGGGAGATGTGGATGCTGTCACTTCATGAGGAGCCATGCTGCTCCCTACAATCCACAATGCACCACCTGCATTTTTCACACCTGTGAAAAAGCGCCCCAGAACAGTGCACACGCACACCCTGAGTTGCTGCACCCCATGCCATCAGGATCTCAGCTGGGCGAAGGCTAAAAAGCAAGTTATTAAAAGCTCTATTTAAACTTTCACAACAGCATGGATCTTATTTGGACTATTTTTTATTCAGCATTGATAATGCACGAGTTATTATGACAGACTGATGCTTACGCTATCAGGTCATGGATGCCTCCTCTGCAGCCTACACAAGTTACCTTGTCTGATTTTTCCTCAGTTCACAGTCTTGCATTTTGTAACCTTCTCCTTGTAAAATGTGAGAGCTGCAGGGACAATGGCAACAGCCAATTTGGATAGCTGCAAAAAGACAAACAGGCTTCAATCTATAACCCCAAAACTCTGTGTAAAGACCTAAATCCGTCAAGTCTGAAACTTGCTAGAAGAATATAGTGCTTGTCAACATTTTTGTGAACTGTTCCAAAATGTGAATGCTAACTGATTCATTCCAAACTGTTTTAGACATTCCAAGGTTGTTTGGAGTTGTTTTTTTTTCTAGAATGACAATGGAATGTTTCGGAATGAAGCCTGATATATTTTTCATAGGCTGAGAAATTAATAGACTAATTCAGCAAGAGCTTGCTTTGTTTTTGGCAGACCTTATTGTGTTTGCATTCTCTGTCCCTTTCTTAGTTTGTGTATATTTCTTGTTTCAAACAACCAGTAATACAAAGTCATTTGAACTCTGTGTCATGGATGTGGTTACATTTTATCAATGCCCTTCAATCAATCCCAAATTTTATCTTAGTTCCAGCCTCTTTTCTAAGATATTCTGCATCCTCACACACCAGTACCTTTCATAAAAATCAAAGGTTTATACCTCAGGAAAAAAAAAAGTAAGCATCTATATTTTTACCTTTCCTTATCTGATATTTTTGTCTGAGAAAAAATATCACCTTAAATCCTAATAAGGCAGAATTTTATAAATAAATAAGATATCCTTTTTTGAAATCAAAACATGCTTGGTATGCAGCAATTGATTCCCAACTTTAATAACAGAAGATACTTTAAACTGCTAGTACTGTTACCAGAAGATTATTTGTGAATCTATTAAAAAAGACCAGAAATTAGGTTCATCCAGAAAACATAGAAGTAATTAGCTATATAATATTCACAGGGACTTAGTTGCAGCACCTCCTGTCTGGAATATTTGCATTATATTTCTGTACCTTGCTGATTCACAATTTAATTTCAAGCTCCAGAAGAAAGCTTATCTTCTGTCCTGTATCTTATTTCCTCTATGTGATGTCCTAAATTGCACTTGAAGACTTGCTTCAGAATTTTTCTAAAGAAAGTTACTTCATTTGGTCTGGCACTTTCTCTTTGCAATTTTTCCAGTTGTCTTCTTGCTTTCATTAATATTTTTTAAAACAGGTCTCAAAAGGATTCCATCATGCATTTCAGATGACAAATAGAGATCATATCCTATCAGGTGAACATTTCTGCTGATAGAGAGAAAGCATGAACGATCCTGATTTCTTTCAAAATTTGGCTGCATCAGACCTAAAAAAGTCAAAATTCATTAGCTCTCCCCATGACAAATGTATATGAAAGATGGTGCTGTTGAATTAACTATGTTTCCTTCTCTGGCCTATTGTGTGCTATCTTTTCCTGCACATATACTCAGAGCTCAGTAGTTCAGATTTAACTCAGTGCCAGTGTTCCTTTGTTGTATTGCATGGCATCTCTACAAGGAAAAGACAAGATTTTTTTCCTGCTATTATTCTCATGTTCACAATTATAACTTCCTTTATATTGAAATTACCATTTCTCCAGATGCCTTTGAGCCGTTCTACAGTCAGGGTACCCCACCGCAGTAGGGCAGAGAGGCCAGTCACTGCCCTGGCAAAAGCTCACAGGCCTGCAGTCTTCGTGCACACACAGAAGGGCCCTGCACTGCCAGCTTCTGGTTGCTGAAAAGGGATATCCTGGGAACTCTCAACTTTCTCAGAAGCAGCATTGTGTACCTGAACATGATCGCCAGGAGTCAAAGAAAGGGTGCAAAATAACAAGCTGCAAAGCTGATCAGAATGTGTGAACCTAAGATTCAAAAGAAGTCCTTTCTTCAGAGTTTTAGTCTTTCTTACAGTACAGCTCCTAGGACCCTTCTCCCTTCTTAGTTTCAGCCCATACAAGAGCCATGCAAACATTACATTTCTCAGCAGCAGACCCTGGCTCATTCTTCTATTGACTCCTATCAATGCCCACCACTACCTCTCACATATTCACAGGAAATCCTCTGTTTTCCTCTGTTTATGCTCCCTGTTGTCCCACTGAGCCATGACAACTACACTTAGACCAAGAAAGGCCTCTAAGATAATCTCCCAGACATGGTGTCTGATCTAGTATCTGATCTCCTAGTCTCACTGAATGGGGTGATTTTACTCACCATCTATTCAGCAACATGTTCACTGTTCCAACTGGTACAAACATCTGAAAGGCAGAAAATGTGGCAGAGATCTTTCAAAATTTCTCTCAAAAACAACCTCCATTTACTTGATAGATTGAGATGAGACGCTTTACACAGTCAATATTATAAGTATGTTTTTTGGGCTCTGTTTATGGTCTTACTTCAATGCAAAGAAAAACAGATGAGAACATAATTGAATAGAGAGTTGAAAAGCACCACAGATTAATATAATATGATAAGAGCTAAACAATTCAGCTTCTGTAATAGTAAACACATCTCCTATTAAAATTCTTAGAATTAAAAAAAATGATAGGTAAGAGCAAACTGAGGGATACAATTAATTTGTTCTTTTCAACAACTTTTGAAAACCAAATCTCCTACAAGTGGCTCTTAAGAATATTTGGAAATCATTTCAGAGTGCATCTGCAGCAGAGTTTTAATTCTAATCTTCCCCACTTCCTGTGGTTTGAGTTACAATGTGGAGCTGCCTCAGAATGCACAAGAAGGTTTCTTCCAGACACAGCTAAATCAGAAGATGCAGGCATAAAGCAGACCTGTGACACTTCAAATCCTACTGTGTACTTAAACTCCAGACTGTATCAGGAAAAATCTAGCTGAGTACAAACTCCCAAAATGCATAAGGCATGTACATGAGGAACTCCCAACTGCTTTGATCTACAGACTTGCTCACCCTGAGATGTTCTGCTAGCTGATGCAGACCTAGTCTGGGGCTCACATTCATCCTGTGAAAGTTACCATATCAACTTGTCTATCCTAAGCTAGGATGTCCCCCTGGGGCAGTAAAAAATCAGCCTCAGACTAATCATCTGTCTTTTGGGAGGTAAAACTAAATCCCTCAAAGCAACTTACTGTAAAAGGAGAACTGACTTGTCCCAGGGAATGTACTGTAAGGAAGCTGGTGGTGGGAAAAGATTAAAGTGGCTCAGCACACAAGGAAGTGAAAGGACTCAAAAGGCAGCTAATGAGCACTGGGGCAGATGATGGGGCTGGAAGAATTTGGAGAGACCCTGGGGTATGAGGGTCAAACTGAGATGGAGCAGTGGACTTTTTTTCAGGTGTCTATAAAACAGGTATTTAGTGCTGCTTGTCTTTTGGCAAACTCTCACCCCTTTCTCACCCACAGAACAGAGGACAAGGAGGAAGAGGAGGAGGGGAAGGAGGCAGGAATTTGTTGTTTATGCAGCAAGCTCTCCTCTTACAAACCTTGTGCCCTTTGGCACAGGCAAAGCTGTTGGCTTTGCTACTGCTGGCTACTTCCCACTCTGCCTGAGCAGCAAGTTGTCCCTGTCCGTCTTGAATGAGACGCCCAAAGAACAAGGGTCTTCTCTGGTGCACCAGCTTACAAGCTGCCTTGCCAGCTTTCCTGACTGAGACAGGCACCAACAGCGCCTGCTACGACTCCCCTCTGCCTGCAGCCATACCCTCAACAGCCTATAGTTCTAACGTTTTGATGAGGCTAATTGCAAGCGTCAGAGATGGCAAGTGTCCTGAGATGGTTCACTGCAATCAGATCATACATAGCAGCTAGTCTAAACGATAGAGGCTGAGAAAAATGTATGCAAGGTCAACAAGCACACCAAGTGCCCCTAATACCAAGAAGTTCCAAAAGTTCTCAAATTGTTATCCTAGCATTTCTTTGGCATTTAAATCTATATACTTAAAATACATTCCTCTTCAGTCATTCCCAGCAAAAAAAAACATGTTCTCAAGACTGTAGTCTTACCTGGAACATTTCCCTGGTATTTTGCTGCTCTTTGGGTGTCACTATCCGGCAATGCATCCTGGCCAGCAATCTAAAAAGGGAATTTCAGGTAGTGTTTACATTGGCGCTTTCCTGCAGCTCTGTCTTTCCCCTCTGATACAGCTTCTCTGTGTACAGCATCAAATTACCATGTCGTTTTTCTACTGCCATATTGTATTGCAGCCATATGAATTTGCATTCTGCATTTAGGCCTGTTTCAATATTCCCTCAGAAGTCAATATTAATAATAATCATCATCATACTTTTCAGTATTAATTCTCCATAAAAGATTTCACTAACTGCCTACATGTGCTTCGGATCTCAGCCTCGTGACTCTGTGCTTATTCATAGAAAATATTTTACATAAACTCGGTGTCCTGTCTCACTGCTTAGAGAGAGAGACAGCAGTTGAAACAGATCTGTGAAAAACAAGAGAATTAACTTGTTTTGATGAGACCAACCATGAAGCTTGGCTGAATGTCCTACATCAGAATCCCTGGCACATCTCCTCCACTTCGAGGTACTGTGATATCAGTTATTTTTTGTTTACTGAATATCTTGATAAACCAAGGTTTATTTCCAGCAGTAGTTATTTCAGTAGGGTTGCTTCAGTGAAAACAAAGGCAGAACTTGCACGTAGTGTGCTATGCTAGGTTTTCCCATGCTCTTTCTCTCTCTCGCTTCCTTTCTATTTTTAATGTCTCCTCTTGCTGCCTTTTCACTGAAGAAGCATAGCCAATTGCAAGACAGCTTGCTTGTGTTTGAAAAAGCAAACCTGGCCGCTCTCCAAGATTTCTCATTTTCAGTTACCTGGAACATTGTTTTAAACAGGAACCACATGTAGTTACTGGTAGGCAACCCAAAAATTTCATTCTCCATGGGAATTTTGGGATGCACACATTAATGGTATAAGCATGAGGGAAAAAAGTTATTCTGAATGAGAAACTTAGTGTTTACAAAAGCAGTGTTTGATACTTCAGGGTGGAATTTGGTTTCATTCCCCAGCATGTTAAATCATAACTAGGCATGTGTGATTTAATATAGAAGAGAGATTTCCTGATTTGTTTTTAATTGCCAGTGTACACAGACTGCATTTTCAGCATGAGTTATTTTTATTTGAGATGAAAGAAAATGGGAACAATAACAAAGCCTTCATGAGAAAATACATTTCTGTAGCATATCATATTGACTCTGTCTTGCAAAATGTGAGTTTCAAGAAATGTCATGATGCCCAGAAAAGGAAAGTAACTGCCTAAGGTCCCAGACCAAGAAAGGATTCAAGCACAGCTCTAAATTCAATGGGACTTAAACAGAGGCTTTGTTTAAACTCATAACTCAAAGTCTTCATAAATCAGGATGGGTTTTTATTTATACATACATATATAGCATATATATTTATTACTCACTGTTCATTGTCATGGATTCACAAATAAGAGAGCCATGTGTAACATATACCCAACATGGTTCCCATAACA
The DNA here is from genome assembly GCA_013397845.1 of Melanocharis versteri. Lineage (NCBI taxonomy): Eukaryota > Metazoa > Chordata > Aves > Passeriformes > Melanocharitidae > Melanocharis > Melanocharis versteri. The sequence continues at coordinate 246,757 of VZTG01005000.1, read as the reverse complement.
TGTTTAAATCTAAGTTTTATTCTGTATATGCCCTACGGCTGAAGGTAGCTTGTTAGGAAGGGAATTGGCGTTTGTTCATTCTCAGCCCTTCATCTGTATTAAAAGATTCACATCCTACTGTAACATTTTCATTTACAACCCCTTCAGGCCAATAAAAAGCATAATCATTTTCCTCCCCAGTAACTGCATGGACATCAGCTTTAATTTCAGCACACTTTTCTCTTCCTAAACCTTTTTGTCTGGTAACAGCTGGTCAATATATTTCTTCATTACGCCCCTTTTTCCAAAAACAGCCATGCCATGCTCCCAGTCATATACCTTCTTGACAACACCTTTGTCCTAATTGTTTCATCCTTTGTAATTTTATGCACATCCTACTGATGGATTCAGAATGTCTGGGAGGCATATATTACAGATTCTATTTCCTCCACCATATTTATCCAGTTCTTGTGCAAAATACATTCTATCTGTAACAAATCATAAAGTCTAGAAAGCCTTTGATTAAAGTTGCCGGTACAGTGGACTTTGATACACAGTTTGTATTTGCAAATAAAATTCTGCTTAATTTTCCCCAGAGCTTTTTCAAATGTATGTACAAAAGCCTTGCTTATCCATTTGATTCTGGGAGATAAGCAGCAGTTCTAACATGCTTTAGTGAATGTGTCTGAAATAGTTTCAAAACAATTGTGGACTGTTATCAAACAATTTCTTCAGATAATCCAGAAACAATCAATAAATTCCATGAGTTTTTGATATTCTGGCCAGTCAACAAAGCTATGTGCTTTGCTATATAGCTATAGCTACCTGCACGACAGATTATTAATCTCTGTGAAATCTCAATAATTTCTATCTCATTTATGTGTCCTGTGACAAAGTGAAGGATTTCAATCCCATTCATTTTCTGTCACTTTACCATCCAGAGCATTTATTAAAGTTACAAACTGCATTCTCAGGAAGCAGCATATTTTCTGAGGCTGCTCTTTCAAAAGCCTACTTATTCAAAGTAATTCTGCATACTAACCCAGGACACTCTTTCAGTGCCCTCTCCTCCATACTTTAGGAGTACTTGAACTCTTCCAGTTCTGAACGTAAGAACTCTGGCATATTTGTTAAAAGAAATATTACACTGCTAACAGGTTGGGCATGTTAATACTGGATAGAACCTACTAACTATTGTCACCCTTGTCAGTGACCTTTTCCCTTGCTCATGACAAATCAGAGATGATGTTTAAATTAAGGCAGACAAGAAAAATAAAATTACTGTGAAAGTGCTAAAAGACTGTCCCATATCTTAACCTAATGGGTCATATACTCTCACTGCTCAAATCCCCAGCAGAGAAAGAAATAATCTTTTACAATTAAGAAAAAGGTAACAAATGAATACAGGCCAAAATTATACTACAAGTAGCACTAGTAATTTTGGTTCCAGTTTTGCATAGCTCTTTAGGACATACTTAATTTGTCTGTTTTTCTGAATCAGAGTCATAATTAAGATGTTCTCAATCACCTCTTTTATTTAGTGAAGTAAAATGATTTTAAGACCAAATCAACAGGAGATTGTATCTAAAGAACCAATAAAAATTATGAAATGGAGTGATTGGTGAAAAACATGCATCTAAACTTTAAACCATTTTAGAAACACATGCTAATAGACAATTATTATTTAAATATTACAATACCTAAAACCCCCCACCCTCTTCCTACCTTCCCCGCAGGTAAGCCAGCGTTAGTATCATTGGCTGATTTTCTAAATGTATCCTCCTTAGGAGGAATCTTGAGGCAGATGAGTAGAGCATGAGTGGGTCTCCAAATAATTTCAAGGGAGGCTCTCCATAAACACACGGAACAGCAGAAGTCGGTGACTTCTGCACCAGAGACTGGCAAATGCAAACTCTGTGGGGAGGGAAGGTGGCTGCTGCAGGGAGTGACTAAGGAATCAGGAATTCTCAAGGACCTGTGAAAGTAAGGGCAAAAAACATGGGGAGCCAGAGGAAGTATTCAATACAGGCAGGAAGCTGATGTGGTCCTTGCAACCTGATTGTTACTGAACCATAAGACTTCACGCTGAAAGCCATCTGTGCAGCCTTTGCAGGCCTGATGAGACTGTTGTGCTTTCTTCCTTTTCTGTGACAGGGACAGGTTACATCTCCTCCTCTTTGCTGTGTATGAAGAAAGTGCTGAGGAACGGTGTAAAAATCTCAGAGCAGTTATTTTGATTCTCGTGTTCACAATAGCTGATGTTTGTCAGGGCCCTGAATGCACTCAGGGGTTCTGCAACTCGTCTCCTGCTCCATCCCTGGGGTTTGGCTGCCTGTACCTAAGGACAGCTACATTTTGGTGCAGTGGTGTCACTTTGGTCAGACTATTGGGAAAGAGCTGTGAGAGGCCTCCATGAGTGTTCCACTCCTTGCCTTGTGAGATGCCTTCAGGCTTAGGCCCTTGCTTCTATCTGTTGCTTTAGAGGTGCCTGTTTTATGAATATTTGTGCCTAGATCCCAAAATCCTCCTCTTAAAACTGAAGAAAACTAAAACACCCAATAGATCCTTCTACCTGCTTTTAAGACAAATCTCCAGGTGCAGTAGCTGGATTAAGGAGAATGCTCAGACTGAGGGCTCATCTCCACATGAATGGAGAATTTCTTGACCTCTAGCTAGTGGGTAACCCAAATCCCTCCAAATGAAACTCAAAGCATTTCTGTCAGTAGAGAAAGGTGTGGCAAGACATAAGGCTAGACACTATACCTCTTGGAGTCATGAGGGAGAAAGGAGACCACGAAAACAAGAACTTCTCAGTTTGCTTTCTGGATTTTATTCACATTATCCAAAACATAAGTTGATATATATTTTTGTTCATTGGCAGCGTATTAGATGTGTGGTAGACAAAAACATAGACCTAATACCTGTTTGTGTATTAGCCCACTCAGAGCTGAGTAGCTACCTCTCAACATGCGCACTCCTCTCACTCCCATTTTCCACCTCTTTGATCCCCGAAAATATTTACTTTACACTGAAAGCCAAAACCTCCTTCTGCCCAGCTAAATGAACAGCTGCACAAACTTCTGAAAAACAGCTCCAAACTCTTTTTCTAAAAAAAAAAAAAAAAAAAAAGCCCAATCTGATCTGTTTGGTAAGAATTATTCTCTATAAACTTGTTGTCTCTGTTTATGGATCTGTTCGCTTCTGGAAATATAGATTGCATCTGCTTGCTTGGTTGTAAAGGGCTTCTGTGTGATGAATCATTCACATATATGAGATGTATCAAAAATTGGCTTGACACTTTGGATCAGCAGCTACAAGTTTGGGTCTGACTGGGAGCTTCTCAACACTTTATACTTTGGCCTCTGTTGTAATTTTTGTTGTTTGAAAGTCTATTTTTGAACTACTACAGAGAAAAGGAACAGAAAAAGGAAAAAGCAATCACTTAAATATGTAAAATGGCACATTTAAGTTAGCAAATAACTAAGAGTAAAATGAGGGTGCTCAGTGCATTCTGAGCATAAATGCCCATGTCCACTGAACTGTCCTAGGCCCAGGTGCCTGAAAACAAGACTGTGTTAGCTCAATTAGCAAAAAAAAAAAAAAAAAATCTCTGAAATGGCTGAGAGACTGACTAAAAGCCTCTATATTTTGCAGTAGACAAAAAGGAAAAGAAAACAAAGATGTATCAGGAAACATGGAGGAGAATTGGCACAAGGGGTGGTTATTTTTGGTGGTTACAACAGAATTCCTGCTACCAATTTACACTTCGAATTTACTAGCATAAATATAAAGCATTCATGCAGTTTCATCTGCCATGTACACCATGTGGCTGTGCTGTCAATTTTGTCTATGACAGGGATTAGACTGGGACGCCTCCACAAGCAGCACTGATCTCTCACTCACACAAAGCAGCATGCAGCTTACTATCAATAGTCAAGCAAACCGTGTTTTACCCCTATTTATCGCAGCATGGATCAGCCAGGAACTGCAGGTTTCAACAAAAATGAATAATTTTACCAGTAAGCAATACAAACTTGAGATGCCCTTCACCCGTCCCAAAATATCTTGTTTTCCTGGATCACATCCATAGCAGAAGTGACTCAAAGCATGAAGCGGGGACTTTAACACAGGAATTTATACTGAACCTACGATTACTTCATTTTCACATAAACTTGCGGCATTCTGGGTGTAGCCCCGAGCCAGCTCTGATCGCGTTCGCGGCACCGCGCTCCCTTAACGCACCCCGGGGGACACACATTTTAAACCCGGGGCATTACCCCGTGCTTGGAGACACTTCGCTACGAGGAGCCGAGTAAAACCCGGCGGGGCTGGTGGAAAAACCCCGAAGTTGCTGGCGGGCCGGGCAGGCGGGGCCCGGCTTCCCACCCAGCTAAACAAACGGCCGATAAGGCGGCGCGGGCGGCGGCGCGGAGCTGGGCGCGGGGCCGCGGCTCTCCCTCCCAAGGTCAGCTATTTACGGACAACAACAGCANGAACCCGAACCCTAACCCCAACCCCAGCCGCAGCCCGGGAGCCGCTACAGGCCGGGAGAGCTCCCGTTGTGCTGCCGGGCCTGCCGGCAGCCTGAGGGACGGGCCCGCGGAGGCCTCTCCGCCCTCAGGGTCCCCTCAGCCCGCTGTCTCCACAGTTTTCCTGACGGTCCCACGTCTTCTTTCTCTTGAAGAAATGGTGGGTTTAGGTGAATTTTCACGAGCACGGTAGTTGGCTTCGAAGAAGATGGACAATCCAGTTCAATACCTCGATGCTGCATCCCTCTTATCGCAGTAGATCTATTGTACTGCGTGTTGTGGGTTTGCGACCCTACAGCCCATGCACACTGTGCCTTTACTCCCGTGTAGGGTGTACTTGGAGTTCCTGCTAGTTCAATGTCACATGAGTTACATGTGCTTCCCTGGCCTGTGACCTCAAAAAACAGGGGCTTACTATGTTATACCAACTGTTTGTCCTTGTGGTAGGGGAAGCCCCTCCATGATACTGAGTGAACATATGCTCAAACTCAAATGTGAGTAATTCTTCATAGCAAGAAAAATTTTGCATTTCCTGGTGAACAGGATAAGCAGAGAGGTTAAATATACTTTTTTCAAAGAACTCTGCTTAATCTTCTGAATTGATCGTTTCAGAGAATAACAGCAGTAACAATCTATTCATTTTAGTATCAAAATAGCAAGAATTTATTTTAAAGGAACTATTTTTTCTGTCCCAGGAAATGGCCTGCCTACCTCCTTTTTTGAATACTATTTTTATACTCCTGGTGGCCTGGATTCAGGATGGAGTTAATATTTTTCTCCATGACGCAGTAGGGAGAACATGCTGAAACTTTATGAACCCAGAAGTGTGTTCTCTATGATAAACAAAAACAAACTAAAAAAAAATCTTTCAAGAACTCTGCAACTCATATGGCTTTTACCATCTGGCACGCAGTCCTGGCACACTGCAAATCCTTGCGAGTGGTATCTCCTTTACAGACCCTAGTACATAAAACCCATATGCCAGCGGCTTGTAGAGGCCACCCCCTCAAGTAGCAGTCATCATATTATAGCAGTATGAGATCTTCTATGAAGCCAAAGCTTTTATGGTATTTCAGATGGTAAAAAAGAAATTCATCGCCTCCAAACCATAACAGCATGGACATTGACAGTGAGGCAACTTTCAGTCGTGATGCCTTTCTTTAGAAATGTCACCAATCGCACTCAACAGAGAGCTGGGAGTTGAGCAAAGGCAAAATCAGAGAGGGGGATTGAATGTTGAGTGCTTTAAAGATAATTCCAGGGTTATCTCTGGAAAAAATTAAAACAACTCGCATTGAGACATTTAGTAATACAAGATACCGAGGTTACATTTGATGAATACCAACCCTAATGACAAATATACTCTGTGTAAATCTGAGCTCCATGACTTTTGGCAAGGATATTTGCCAGCAGCTCAAAAGTCCTGGCACAGAATATCCACATGCCCATAAATTTCGGCAGGCACAAATACATCTGTTAAATCATTCCTTCATGCTTCCCTTCAATATATAAAGTCCTAAGTGTTGAGCACTTCATCACCAAGCTGTCATAGGCCATCCCTGACCTCCCCAGCACAAAGGGACTGGAGCCCTGAGGGAGCTCAGAGCAGGTTCCCTGGAGCAGTATGTCTTCATGTACAGCAGCTGAAGGGACACTGAAGAGCAGAAGGCCCTTAAAAAGTTAGATTACTCTGAATGAGGGCTATCCTCATGGATTACTGCTAGATTTTGATGCCAGGAGGCATAATCAGGTCTAACCCTATGAATAAACATGTGGTAATGGATCCAGCTCATCTCCTCTCTATACTCAGGATCTTTTTGATCTGCTGAAATGAGGCTAATGAAAATAAGGAATGTCTACATCTTCCCCAGACCTTGTTTGCTTTCTGTGAGGAGCTGTCACCATTTCTTACCTGAAGTGGGGAAACAGTAGAACTCTAGTAGGATAAAAACAAACTATTTAATTGTTTACTTTATGCATGGGGGCATTTTTCTTAAATGTTGAGGTCACACAGCAGCTCTTTCTGATGGCATCACTGATGAAGGAACATCCTGTTAGATTGCTGCTGCTGCTTCTGGATTATCCTAGAAGGTGAGTGTTGAGCAAGGGGGCTTCTATGCAAAACATCAGCCTACTGTCTGTACGCACACAGAGGGATGCACAACTTAAGAAGCATGCTTAGGGTGAGGTATAATAAGAAAACAAGAATACAGTCTGGAAAAACAGTGTTTCTTCTCTCTTCATACATCCACTTCAAATCTGCAAATAATTATATTTTTGTTCTTAGATAATTAGATAACTTGATCTCCCCTTTGTATAAATACAAAACGTTATTAGAATTGCTACCATAATAATACCAGCAGCAACTTTCATAACCATTCATGGCCCTTTTCTTTGACTAAGGGCTGTACCAAGAGAAGTGAAAGAAAGCCACTTCGGTGTGTGCCACCCAGTGACTTTTATCCCGAAGTGTGTTCTCCATTGTTGACAATTTTCAAGTACAGAAACTCTACAAACATTTTAGTATTGTTGTAATATTTTAATTGAAAGAATGAAGAGATTTTTAAACAGATAAAGCAATTTTTAATTTGATAAAACACTAACATTTTTCTGGTCACAAATGTAGTACTAGGGCAATAATAAAAGGCTTAGAGTTTGGTTATGGTATATTATTTTTATATGCTCAAATTAATAATTGTTAATATTTTATAATAATTGATTCTTCTTGCCATAACAGCGACAACCTCTGTCATAGCTAAGATTTCTCTGTAGTAAGTACTGTACCATAGGAAAAAAGCAGGAAAAAAAACCCCATTCCCCCAAGCCTTTAAATTTAAGGGTACATACAGAAAGTCCCTTGTAGTACAGGGGTTAAAAACAGAGAAATTCAAGAAGCAGTAAACCCAGTTTGATCAGTGTGATGGATTGACAGCCTTTGACAGAATCTGGCTGCTTTCAAGAGATTTGCAGAAAATGTCGCCCAGGAGACTTTTAAGGAAATGTTTACAGGCAGATGACATGTTAACTTTGCACAGGTTCGCAGGGAGAACCCATGGCCTTCTCACTATGAGAAAAGCAAACGCGGAAAGGCGTAATCCAAAATGTTAACAGGTGGATGATAGATGCTAGAATCTTAACGTGACAGGAAGCGGAGGCAGGATTTTAAACCTGATCTAAAGAGATGAGTGGGAGAAATGATACGGGAGGAAGTCTGAGTGGGAAGAGCAGGACACTGCTCTGTGGGATTGAAGAACAGGGAGGCCAAGTGTTGATGCACAGGAATGGATGAGTCTGTCAAAGACAAGAAGGAGAAAACCATTCTTTGCAGCAGAATTGTCAATGAATCTCCTTCTTTTTGTCACCCTTAGAGGGGAAAAAAGAAGTAAATATTAGTAAATATTAAAAACGAGAATAGTTTTGATATGTAGCAGGGGTCTCACAGGGTAGAAAGTAATGGAAACATTTGTGCATTTAAGCACAGCACTACAGCACAGTTGCAGAGAAGCCTGAGTGGTATCAGAGGCATGTGTGATATTGAAGAAAATGGTGTTACTTACTGTCTAGAAAAGTCATTCTGGCTAAGGATGGAGAATTACCTCTGAGCCTGAATATGAGAAGGTTTTAAGAGGTTTTGTTGGGAGCATGATAAGTAGAGTCTCTTTGGCTATTAAGCATTGAGCTATGAGTTCTGATATAAATAGGAAAATATATGTGTCAATATAAGTCTTGACAGTAATATCTACAACTGATATAAAGAGCAGCACCATGGTAAAGCGAGTGATTGAAAACAGGGGCTGTAGCTGAGGAAGGAAGAGAAGGTAAATATGGTTCTGGAACTTATGTTCAATGGATGTAGCAGAAGCTACAGTGAAAAATGTTCTCTATGTCCCCTGCCATTAAACAAGCAAGAAAAGTGAATAAAAGCCCGAGTCAGAGTTGGCTGAGAAATTTCATATCATCAGCATTTTTTATTGAGGTGACGAAACGAAAGCCTGTTCATAGATACCTTGTTGAAGATCAGTTTCATGATGAATTTAAGCCTGTCTAAAAACAGCCTGATGCTGAGATGCATGGTCCAGCTTTCACCACATTTCTGCTGCTTCTTTTCTATTACCAAGGTGAATAAATTTAAAGTTAACCCTGGAAGAATATCGTGAGTTTTAAGCAACATCAGTGCATTGACCTGATCTCCCTGAGACTGAACAAGTCACTGTAGCTGATGCAAGGGAGTGGCAGAAACGATCAGCTCTGGGTGGGATGGAGAGTGAAAAGACAGGACTGCTGTTTTCCAGGGCAACAGTATTAAATCAGCTTTAAAACAGCGATATCGATGTCAAAGCCGGTGTCAAATTTAGGTGCTCTGAATGATGATTTGGAGTACCTAGGTTTCCTAGGTTTTGTACATTTCTCTCCTCTCTTCAACAGTTTTACAGTAAAGGAAAACAAATTTCTACATAAAAGGCCAATGATAAAAAAAAGACATGTTCCATAAATGACCATTTTTCATGGAAATTTTCTTTTCCATAGATTTTTCTTCCACATTTTTCATTCATTTCAGTCCTTATATTCCACAGAAATACATACTTATTTTACAATAATTACGTAAGTCGGATTGTTGAGGATTCAAAGGCTGTAGCAAATTTTCACTTTTGAATTATTTGTCTATCCTTATTTTATTTGCAGATTTAGCAAAATACAGTATCGTAGTCTGAACAATTGAATTTGCTTTCTGTTTTTTCAAAGTATCATAAAATATTCAAGAAGTTGTTCACATCTTCTGGATTCTGGCTTTTGTTTCGTCATTGCTGTTTTTACCCATAAATAGTTTTGAGTTTGTGCCTAGTACGGTGATCATGCAAAAAACAAGAGAGAAAAACAAACCGACCAAAAAAAAAAGCATGTCAGGATATTGTTGCCAAAACTCAACAATGATTCAATCATCCATGTTAAAAATAAATAAATAAATACAACCTCAGCACTTATTTTCTGGGAATATTTAGCAGCTAAATTTCAGACATTCATGTTTGCCGAACTTAAAAACTGCAGGCTCATAGAAGTAGATTTTAGACTATTCGTTATTTTATTAATACCTGCTTGCAGACTATCAGGTAACATGAATAATGTATGACTTATCATGCTTACTCAATTAAGCATTCCAGTTCATAGTTTAAATATCTAATAATGATACTCGAGCAAATTATAATTTAATTTAAAAATGAATTGAATGCATTTCCATTGTGGATAATTTGGGGAGGACACTGTTTTGGATAACTCTCAAGAAAAAAAATACGTTTGTCATTTGCCTTAAATATTTATGTCTATCAAAATGACACGGAGCTGATTTTAGTTGTATCCATAGATGCCAGTGAGGAAGAGCATTATCCTTTTAAACATATTTTATCAGCTTTGATTTGCTGCCTAATCTTAATTCCTTTTCCTTTTCTTTTTCCCTCTCATTTACTGCTCCATGTCTGGTTTTAACTATTGGAATCTGATGTTGCCCAGAGTTTGCATTTTGATTTTATATCAACATGTTATTTTTTGTATCTTTCATATCAACGTCTTAACCCTATGAAAGTTTTATGAGAACCATGACATCATAAAAAAGTTATCTAAATTTAATAAGAAGAAACCAAGTGGGGGGAAAAAACTTAAGAAAAGTAAACAAGGGCATCTATTGCAGTAATTGCCATGAAAAGTTTGCAACATATCCCTTCTTAATGAAACAATATGCTGAACAATGTTCTAATGACACAAGCGTACACAATATCTTCCCTATTTTAAGAATCCACACAACATCTAGAAAAAGATGTTCATAAATCAGATTATGTAACTCTAAAGTTTGCAATTATAAAGGACTACAAAATAAAAAGTGCTGAAACAGTTCAAACTTACAACAAAATTTATTTAAACAACTGATACATTCAGACAGTACAAACAACTTTGTTGTGAATTCTGAGCAGAATGAGAACTATTAAAGAGCAAAACCAAAAAGGCAGGATTGTCTTGTGCTGAAGCCAGGCGCAGATGAATCCCTGGCTTTGCCTTTGCTGTTGTGATTCTTTTAGTGGTTCTGGTGGTACAAGAGAGGCTGTTAGACAGCAGCTTATAACTTCTGCCCTGTTTTATTTGGGAGCCTAGCATATTTCAGAATATCCTGTATCCCATTTTCAGAGGCCCATATTAATTCTTAAAGGCCTCCAGTGCAGGACAGTTAACTTTAGGCATGTGCTTAATCACTTTTCTAAATCAAAACCTAGAAAATCAACTTTGTTAGTGCAATTTTTAATAGATTTTGTTGGCAGAGCAATTTTTTATCATATTAGTAGGATCAATCCACCTTGATGCCCTTATCCTTTTTAATAATTGATATTCTCATTTGGCATTTTTACAATCCTACATTAAGAATGAAGATTTCCTATTGGAGGTATTAAATAGCCTTTCTGAAAGACATGGGAAGGGAAACACCCCAACACTATGTTTGCTGACACTATGCTGATTCTGCTTTGACATTCACCAAAGACAATGAGATACAGTTACCTACTTATTTCTTATCACTTTTGTTATTACGCAGGTTGAAGTACTTTTTCCTCCCATAAATCTTCATGTGAATATTTACATGAAATCAATAGCTTAAAAAAAAAAAAAAACAAACCTAGGCCTTTTTATTTTCAAAGGACATTCATTTTTATGTAATGCTTGTGATGTGATTCTTGAGGCTTTCCTGTGCAGGGCCAGCAGTTGGACTTCAATGATCCTTGTGTGTCCCTTCCAACTCGGAATATTCTGTGATTCTGTACTACTTGACCCACTCTGTTGGACTAAGATGATCTATATATCGATAGAATTAGCTTTATTGCCGAGAAATGGTGATAAGTGCTAGGATATAGAACAGCTATCCCATGATATGGGATGTTGTTTAATCAGTGTCTGTATTCCTTGAAAAGAATAGAAGTTCACCTAAATAGGAGGTAATCTGATAAAATCATCTCACTGGTCTCTGAAATTCTGATCACTTTATTATTCTCAATCCTTCAAAATTTAAGAAAAAATTACATTCTTTCAACAATACATAAGGAGTATACTTTTCTTTTTAGAGAAATTCTTGCCTGTCAAACTTTGTAAAAAGCAGCAAATCATCATACCCCATCCAGAGCATCTGTTGCTAAATTTGGCTCTTTTCTACTTACTCACATGTGAGGAATATTTCTAGAGGCCCACATTTTATAGAATTGACATGCCAAAAGTTCACTGACCACACTGTCTTCATAAAAGCTTTGTTTGCTAGTTAGTTGTTTCTGAGTGCACTTATTCAAAAGGATTTTGAAGCTGCTGATGTGTTGTATTTGGTTCTTTTGAAATGCTGAAAACAGTGTCTTATTATGTTTAGATTTTAGCTTACCTTTGGAACCAGTTCTAATTGGTTCATTTACTCATGCTCTTTTAAGGTAGACAGCAGAAAAAAATCCTCTCTTTTCAAATTACTTGAAGATTATCCTTCAGTCAACTGTCATTACATCAAATTAGTAAATAAATAGCTTTTTTATTGAAACTAAAATTACAGCTGTCAGGTTAATGTACCCAGATGAAACTTGGAGTTCAGGGCTTGGCCAAGATTTCCCTGCCCAGGCTGGACAGGACTCTCCATCTTCTTGCACCTAAGTTCACCCATTGTAAAATGGAAAAAAAGTAGCTTAGTCCTTAGTCCTCATCCATCTTAGTCCATCTGTTAGTCCTCATCATAAGTCCAATCACAGCATTACTGTGATTTTATGCAATGAGAATCAAGAGCTTTCACTGGTTATACAATAAGAACCATCATTTGTGAACAAATTTAACAGATTTGTGGTTTTAAGAATAAGAGTAGTCCCACTGAGGTGCTCTCTACGTGGCCTGTCTTTTCAGGGTCCTTAGGATTAGTCACAATGTATGAAGACTACTGTGGTACATTTGCAATTAGATGCCATTAAATTGCCTTCTTGCTCCTATTTTTAAGAAAGGCTTAGAGACAGCTCCTGATTTAGCCAGTATGATAATGACCAAGATAGAACAAAAAGAAACTGCATTTTCCTTTGTATCATGACGTTCCGAATCCAGGCTGAAGGTTAGATCTAGCCTACCTTTTTATGACACTGAAAGTGATACATGTTTATCTCCAAATATCAGGTGTGCTTTTCTTCAGCTGTCAGTTAGACTTAATTCTGTTGTTAAAGGATTTGGCTGTTTGTGACTATTAAAAACAGTTTGCAAGGGATATTGTTGCCCTTGGCTGAGTTTTGCATTTTAGCTGTATCCCTATTTAAAACCTCTGTATTTTCCATGTCACATGAATTGTCAAGTGTCGTCTTTCAGAAGAATGGACAGCAGCCCTCACTACAAGGATACAGAGTATACCTATGTTCCCAGTATGCTGTTCATGTATTTTATATATTGTCTTAATCTGTACTTAAATGCACATAAAAGAAAATTATATCTGTATATTTCAACAGTGAAAAATAAACTATAAAATCATCACAAAAATGAAAGTCAGAATGACAGAATATTCTTTGTATATTCACACCAACAACAAAATGTAGAAATTATCTAAATAAAATCTTCCCAGATCTAAAACTTCCAAGTAAACATCAACTTGGGATATTCAGCATTTCTCATTTTAAAGTAACGTGCCTTCTAGGAGAACAAATAAATTTAAGCTATTTTAGTTTGGACAGAAAATGAATTCTAATTTGCAGACACCTTCTCAGAGAAACCTCTAACAGTAATGTCTATTCTTAGCAACAGAGGAAATTCTGAGTACCTCGGTGACTTATGTTATCTGATACCTAATGTTTCGGAGAAGTTTTGGTGAGAGGGGGCAGGGTGAAGTCCCACATGAAGACACCATAGGCATGCAAGTATTTGCTTCATCTATGATAGAGTGAGTTTCTTTTAGAAGAGGAGTGTCTTTCTTTAATTGAGATAAACTAGCCTTAATAATTGATTTGAAATAATGAATTTCTGCTTGGAAAATATGCACTATCTGCATTTGTATCTTGTTTAAATAAGAACTGACATTCTTACATTGATTATGAAGCCCTTAAAATGAAAAAGAATCATGTCTTATTCTGATAAAATACATGTGTTTACATAAGTATATTATATATATATACACACACACACGTGTATATATATATACATATTTCCAAGAAAGGAGTAATTAAATAATGAGTTCAAAATATTTCTCTAATCTCTTACTTTCCAATATGTTGTACCCTTAGTAGAAGGTATAACAATATTCCCAGTATTTGAATATTTAAACCAATATCTGTCAGCATCAAGTATGAAGTTGACACCAGTTATGAATACAACCTTCCTGCTAGGCAGTCATTAGAAAGTTGCTCTTTCCGATTCCTGTGTAAATATCTAGGTTAGATTCCTAATAAAAAAAATCTGTGAACTTTAGCTGAAACAAAAATAACAGAACTATTTGAGGTTTGTTACAGTCACTTCTATATCCAGCTGACCTTGTCCCAATTTTAGCTTTGTTTCCCTTTTCTATGCGGCTTCTGGGAAACTGCCTTGAAAATAAAATCTACTCAGAGGGTGAAATCCTGAACTTCTTACTCTGATAAAACTTCTATCTCACTTTGCCTTGCAAACAGTTGCCTTTGCAAGTGATTTTTTACAGAATCAGTGCTAAAGTTCCACTGCAAAGGCAATGATAACCTAGAACAAATTAGGATATATTGAACACAGTCAATTTGTGCCAAACAAAAATTCATAATACTAGAAAAAACTTGCTACCAGTTCAAGCATATAGGAATCTTAATAGTAGGTAATGGCTGCACATTGAACATTAAGATTTTGTTTGCTTTTCTTTTAAGGTGTAGAAAAAGTAGTAAACTAACTGAACCCGAGAAGCTAAAATTAAGTTCCGTGAAGTATTTTCATTTCAGACCATATGCCAAGGACTAGACTATGCCTTTAAAAAGCAAGTACAGAGCACTTTTCCCAGGTCTTCATCCTGAGATGAAAGGGGAAGAAAGGGGTAGAATATGTTGCTTCCCTCCTCCAAAGAAGCTAAGATTGTGCAGTTTTTAGCTTTGCACAAAGCAAGATCAACACAGGTACCTCCCTTTTTGTCCCTTTGTGTCCCATAGTGGGAGCATGTACTACTTGTGTTACCTACCTGGTTACACTGAGAAAAACATTGGGGGGTTATATTTTTCTTTTCCTTTATTTCTTGCTCTTCCTCAGTTTCTCTATTATTATTATCTTGACCTCTTCTTTAAAGTGCTTTACAATGTTTAATGAAAATACTACATTGCTTGTATTTGTTTTTAATTGAAATAATAGGAGACAATTGCAGGGTCACTGGTTATTGTTAGAGCAGTTTTCCTTTAAATAGTAAAGACTGTCAGTCTGTTCAATGATGATCAAGTATGTATCAGCAAAGTTTAAATTTCTGTCCCTCTTTCTCAGATGATATGCTAAAAATTTATATTCTGTTCTGGTAAGCTAAAAGAATCTTAAAACTTAAACCTCAAAGGTCTCATAAATCAGAGTTTTCCCAGGGATGTAATATACAGTTATTGTGAAATACTGTAATAAAAAAAAAACCAGGAAGCTTAATTTGTAGCCACCATTGCACTTGTGAGCATTTCGTAAGCAGAAGATAGACTTCTAACTAAGAATTTCCACATAAACTCTTCTGATCTCGTAAGCTGTCACAATAGACAGCACAAACGTTCATGTGTGCAGTGCTGTCCCTGTAAGTGTTGCAATGCTCCATTAAAATGCTTGGTTGTTAAGCCTCAAATGCTGCTGCTCAGAATACCGTCAGTGGCTAAGGATAGATCTTTCACAGCCTCACAAAAGCCACAGCAAATGAAGCACTCCCCAGTGCAGACCCGAGCTGCTCTGACCTCCACAGTGGCAGAGGTACACTGTACAGGCTCACTGGCTTCCCTTGCCTTTTCCCAAGTCAGCTGCATGCTATGGAACAACAACAAAAAAAAAAATCCCTGAGGATTGCGTAAGGCATCTGTGAAAGCCATGCTCTGCAAAACCTTTCTCTGTCTCCTGTTGTTTTTACCAGAAACACAGAGGGGAGTATAGCTTTTGCATCCTCCCCACTTTACCCAGAGTAGAAAACTAAGTCTAATAGTAGCCAAAGGATTAAGAGAAGGAGGACCTGTGGGCCAGTATGTCATGCTCATCTGATGTTTGTTTCTTCTAGTAGTACAGCTGTTGATGTGGTGGGACTACCAACAAATACTGGACCAGATGTTTTATCTACTGGAGTAAATGCTAATACTCACCCATAAGGGGAGCAGGTGCCAAGAATTTGTGAAACAGGTGCTACAAAACATATAGCTAAATTTGGAAGAGATTTTTGGATACCACCTACGTGGTAGATCATGCAGTATTGATTTCAAACTCTTTAAAGATTCATCATGTGGAAAACCCCCACAAAAAAATAGTTTGGGAGGAAGACTGCAACAGGGTGGATACATTTCATAAGATGATACACTACTAAATGAACAATAAACCACCTATTCAGGATATAACATTCTCCACGTTTCATTTTATGACCAGAAAAACATTTGCAAGAAAAACACTGACATACTTAGAGTTTTGAAAAATTACCCTCTTGAGCATCCAGTAGGATACAAATCATTCCCTAGAGCACCATGAGTTCTAACATCCTTTAAAGAACAACAGTGGATTAACTTATGATGTATGTCACAGGTAAATTATGGTCTGTTAACTGAAGTAGTAGGTTTTAAAGCAATCAGATGCACTTGATTTCAAATAAAAATGGTCTTAAAAGTACATTAAAGTAGCAAAATGATAAAATGTTATGAATTCAAGAACTCTGATTTGACCTACTTGAACATATGCACTGTAACAGTCTTGTTCTGCAGTACACAAAAGTTCCTGGCAAAGTAAAGCTTTTGCAGATCTCACTTTGGTAAAACTAAGTAAAAGAGAAAATTTCTTTCTTCTTTCTGTCTCTGTTGCTTCATTCACCATCTATCTCAAACTCTAAATGGCAGAGAGGGATATGGCGTAAATTAGGCATATAAATTAGCCAAATGAAGGCTACACAACATGTTATGTGCACAAAATTAATGACACCTACTTGAAGTGTTCAGTCAGAAAGTGCAAATGAGAAGTTTTGAGACCTTTATCAGTACATCTTTAACAAACTCTTCTGAGGATGTAGAAATTATATTCTCAAAGGTTTAGGATTTAAACGATTCTGCCTGGATGTTCCTTAGATTGGCACATTCATCTGCCTTATTTCAGGACTGTTTTTTCTGTCTCTCAAAGTAATCTTGATGTGAGTGGTGGAGTTCAGTAAGTATTGATTTGTGAGAAGAGGAGATGACTGAACATTTGCAAAGATACTTCTTTACCTTTCATTCATTATTTTTCTTTTGAATTTAAGTTAAAATA
The DNA here is from genome assembly GCA_013397845.1 of Melanocharis versteri. Classification (NCBI taxonomy): domain Eukaryota; kingdom Metazoa; phylum Chordata; class Aves; order Passeriformes; family Melanocharitidae; genus Melanocharis; species Melanocharis versteri. The sequence goes on along the minus strand of VZTG01005000.1, from coordinate 229,808 downwards.
TAAAATCTGATTGGAATAAAGAATAAATGTGAATCCTCTATTCCATCCATCTGGGCAGCCCATTCCAATGCCCAGTCATTCTTTCTGTGAAGAACTTCTTCCTAATATCCAACCTGAACCTCCTCTGGCATAACTTAAGACTGTGTCCTCTTGTCCTGTCTCTGGTTGCCTGGGAGAAGAGGCTGGCCCCCACCAGGCTACAGCCTCCTTTCAGGGAGTTGTAGAGAGTGACAAGGTCACCCCTGAACCTCCTTTTCTCCAGGATAAACACCCCCAGCTCCCTCAGCTGCTCCTTATGGAACTTGTATTCCAGACCCTTCACCGGCTCCACTGCCCTTCTCTGGACTTGCTCCAGCATCTCAACATCCTTCCTAAATTGAGGGGCCCGGAACAGGACGCAGGACTCAAGCTATGGCCTAACCAGTGCCGAGTACAGGGGAAGAACTTCTTCCCTGGTCCTGCTGGCCACACTATTGCTGATGCAGGCTAGCATGCCATTGGCCATCCCGGCCACCTGAGCACGCTGCTGGCTCATGTTCATCCTGCTGTCAATCAGTACCCCCAAGTCCATTTCTGCCTGGCCACTGTCCAGCCACTCTGTCCCCAACAGATTGTGTTGCAGGGGACAAAGTGCAGGATCTGGCACTCGGTATTGTTAAAACTCATATTGTTGGATTCAGCCCATCTATCGAGTCTGTCCAGGTCCCTCTGCAGAGCCTTCCTGCCCTCCAGCAGATAGACACTTGCACCCAACTTGGTGTCATCTGCAAACTTGCTACTGACAGACTCAATCCCCTCATCCAGATCATCAGTGAAGGGATTAAACAGGACTGGGCCCAACACTGATCCCTGGGGGACACCACCAGGGACCAGACACAAACTGGATGTGGCACCATGCACCACCACTCTCTGGGCCTGGCCATCAGCCAGTTCTTAACCCAGCAAAGAGTTCATCTGTCCAAGCCATGGGCTGCCGGCTTCTCCAGGAGAATGCCATGGGAAATGGTGCCGAAGGCTTTGCCGAAGTCCAGGTAGGCAACATGCACAGCCTTCCCTGCATCCACCAGGCAGGTCGCCTGGTCATAAGAGGAGATCAGGTTGGTCAGGCAGGACCTGTCCCTCCTAAATCCATGCTGCCGGGGTCTGATCCCCCGGCTGTTATGTAGGTGCTGTGTGATGGCACTTAAGATGATCTGTTCCATAGCGCTGCCAGGCACTGAGGTCAGACTGACAGGCCTGTAGGACCCCAGATCCTCCTTTCAGCCCTTCTTGTGGATGGGCATCACACTGGGCAGCTTCCAGTTATCTGGGACCTCCCCGGTGAGCCAGGACTGATGATAAATGATGGAGAGTGGCTTGGCGAGCTCATTTGCCCGTTCCCTCATCACCCTAGGATGGATCCCATCTGCTCCCACAGGCTTGTGAGCATCCAAGTGGCTCTGCAGATCACTAACTGCTCCTGGATTACAGTGTGGCTGTTCTGCTCCCGAAATTGTGCTGATGGACACCAGCCCTTTAGACACTTAACATAAGATGGGCTTTCCTGTTCCTTTGATCATCCATCCCTGTTACTAAAGGAATTGAGCAGAATGCCACCTGAGCTCCTGTCCCATCAACCAGTCGATCCAGTGCCTTGAAGTCCTTTTTAATTACCCTGGTACCATTCTTATCACCCTCATCACTGCTGATGTGGACAACCAGCAGAGGGTAATAATCAGAGGGCTGAATTGGTTCAGGGAGTCTCCTGGTAATATCCCATACCCAGGCCCCAGGGAGGCAGCATAAAAGTATCTGCTCCGTAATGAGGAAATGTGTTGGAATTAAGGCTTTTACATTTATGGGATGTTATAATATGGTCTCAATTATTAATTATTAATGCAATTCATTTTAAAAAATATAAGGATCAACTTCCTCCAAGAATAACTGAAACAAGGTCAATTCCAATGGTCAGTATATTTACTTCTGCAGCAGTCTTTTTGAAAACGGAGACTAGAAGGATGGAAAGAATGAAGAAGAATGAAAAAAAGACCATAAGGTCTGACACTATGAATTCTTCGTTTCCCTCTTCTAGCTGGTTTAAGGTCTCTTTCCTCGTTCTTAAGAGTGCATTCCCCAGAAATTAAGTAAAATCATTCCCTATTTTGCTTACCAAAGTGCAGAGGGAACCAAGCCAAGGTCTGTTCCCATCCTGTTCCGGCTTAAAAAGCAAGTCTTAATTCTTGGTGGAGTCAACTGCTCCCAGAAAGCATGTAGCAGTGCCATAAATATTTCAAATACCAACTGTATGCTGGGAAGCTCCGGGAGGCATTGGGGTCTCAGTGGAACAAGATGCCTCCCCTGGGAAGTCATGAGGTTGTGTAATGCTGAGCTGTGCTTACGGGGATAACCAGGCTTCCTGTGTTGCTTTTAAAACTTAGATTACTTCTTGTTCCTTTTAAGTCTACATTTGTGGTTTCTTATTAACCATTCCTTTAGCATATTATCAAAGTCTGATGATACAAAGTCCAGTGTGTGCATTCCTTTACTTTTAGTCCAGTTTCCCAAGGAATATGGCTTGCAGCTATAGCATTTGTAAGCTTTCATGTTGCCTATCTGCCAGGCCCTGGAAAATCTGTTAGCTACTTCTGCCCAAATTCAACAGGGAACTGGAAAACTCATCTGTATACATTTCCTACAAGTCTCATGAAAATAACTGGCCTCAAAGGTCAAGGGGATACAGACATTGCTGTGCTGGCAGCAAAGGCTGCAGTGTGAGTGCAATCATGGTTAGGCATAGGAGAATCCACACGGAAATTCACCCTCAGAAAAAAATTCACATAAAATAAGACTTCATTAATTCCACTGTTTATGGAACTACTTGATTTAGGTAATATATCTACACTGGAAAATCAGATGACAGGAATATCTTTGTTAATTTATGGATCATTACCAATTTTATACACTAATGTATATAAACAGCAAGACATATTGATCGCCTGATCCAGCTCCCATCAACATCAAAGGGATCTTTCCACCAAGTTAAGAGGGAATTGGACTAGGCCCATGCATAGTAACATTAAAACACAATTATTTTGTAAAAGGCTCAAAAGCAGAAACAAATGAAACATTTTAATCCAGTTTTAAGTGCTGTGGTGGATTTCATTTATACAGAACAACAGCATAAAAGGAAACCACAAATTCATATTCATAAAGTCATAAATGAGTGTACCATAAGTGCAAGTAATGTTCACTTCCTTCACTATTCCTGCAATTTTATTATATTTTGGAAATGAAACTTTCCATTATTCAGTAACACTCTGCTTACAGAGGTGGTTTTCATTGAAGTACAAGATGGCCAAAGTTATTCTGCTGGATGGAAAATTAATGTATATGAGGTATGGGATTCCATGACTCCTTTTTTAAAACATCTATATAAATTAACATGAGAATTTTCAGAAGGCTTGGCTTTCACGGCTTCATGGAAGTCCTACAGAGGCTTTGGTAAATGCTTCCATTGAGGAAATATTTCATATCCTCCAGTAGCCTGCTGTTCCACCCAAGAGAGCATTCATATGCTTTTGAACCTAAGTTAAAGCTCAGCTAAGAAGCCATTAACTGTCCAGATTAATCCTGTATTGGAAAATCCTTCAGGGGGGATGGAAATTCCATGGCAAAGTCTTAGCAGATTTTCTGCTGTATTGTTCTTGTAGGGAGAAAGAGGGGTTGTGTTCCCACAGAAGGATCAGTGGGCCCAGTCCAAGGGGCTCTCACAGGATTCATCAGGCTCTAGGAGCAGCAATCACACATAAAACTCACGTGTCTTCTGATTGCATTTTTGATCTACTTCTCCCAAAAACTGTATTATCAAGTTCTCCCTCTCTTGTTGTTCTGACAGTCCCAGAAAGAAAATTTGGGAAGTCATTGAAATTTATATAGTTTAAATGTGCTCAGGGCAAAGCCAGTGCTAGTTAAGAACTTGTGCTGGTAGGTCTACGTTTCTGGTTCTGCTTTTCCTCAAAGGAAATCTTCAGGCCTATGAAAGACCATTGAAAATAGGAGGAAAGTTCCTGAAAATGAAACACTGTTTTCACGTATATAATTAATCTCAGGGATATATATATATTTTTTTTTTTTTTTGCTGCTGGAAAGTGTTTAGACTTCTTAAGCATGTATTAAACATCTGATCATTGTATCAGTACATATGTGTGCACACCAAATACTTTTTAAAAGGAAAAAAGAGAAAACTTTAAATATAAGCTATAGTTATAGGAATTGTTTCCAGTGCAGGACTGTGCCCTGACTGGATCCTGAATGAATAGCTGGGCAGCTGTGTAAGTTAGCCCTTCTCTCCCATATTCCTGCTCTTTTTGCCTCCGTGAAAAGAATGCCCTCGCACAGGGCAGACCATAGCATGATCACATCAAGTCCCCTGGACTGGGTAACCATGGGTACCTGGTGGCACTCAAGTAAACCTTGATGGAGCCTAGCTGTCTTCGGAGATGAGAGCCTGATTGCAATTCAATACAAGCGTATAGGGTTTTGCACAAAGTACCTTCATCACCTATATACATTTAAAATCTAAATTGTGCCTTGTTTAAGTCACACGGGATGTAGGTTCTTCAACAGGATTTCTGAACACAGAATTTAAGTTTCTAAACTAGCCAGGGCACCTTAGAAATTTTTGGATACTCTCTGCTAGTGTACTTTTTCCAGTCTCAGTGAATGAATTTTTCATTCCTATGCCTGTGACACAATTACAGTCTGTGAATTCTCAGAAGAAAGAAATATTACAATTCAATATTCATTAAGGACAATATTAATTTTGGTTAATTAAATAGGACCAAGAGCAGAGGATATTGTCGATGAAACTGTGACTCTGTGGTAAAAAAGCAGACCACAAGACACTGATGCAATTCAGTTCCTTCTGCAAAGATGGATTATTGATAAGAGATCTTTTGTTTCTAAAACCGAGAGGTACTACTGCTGATTTTAAAAGTACACTTAGTATGTTTCAGTTCAGCTGATTTTGAACTACTACTTATCTACCCTAACAGATCATTTTCTTCAGAAACTTGAATTATAAACCAAAGGTTTGTAAACTGTCAGGTAGTGACTGACCCTGCTTCCAGCTTGGATAATATATTTTCTTTTTGACACTCCTTACACTAAAATTGGTAGTTTGATTCCTTGTTTTTAATCTGTCTTTCTCCTATATAGGACAAGCTCAGCTTGCCAAATGGCATATATAAAATTATATATACATATATATATATAAAAAAGAAAATTAGGTATTTTTGCTTAAAGTGTGAGCATTTGAGGTGTCTGTTCTAAGAGAAACTCATCAACTGGTTGCTGATTCTACTTGAGACCAAATTAGTTGGCAGAAAAGGCTTCAGGTGGGAAGGTGTGAAAAGTTATGGCAGTAGTATTTAATTTAAAATTTTTATAAGCAGACTCCTATTTTACTCTTCTTGTGTGGCAGTAATTCTGGGTAAAGTTCTTTCTGTAAGATCACCATGTCCTGCAAAGAACTAAAGAGGACAGCATGACACTCAGAGCTTAGGAAAGTGCATTACAGCTTGGTTTACCCAAAATATGTCAGGAAAAGAGAAGACTGCCGTAAAGGAGACCTGACTGCCACAAGAGAATACAGTAGAGAAACTGGATCAAATTATTACCAAAACAACAATAAATCAGACTTCATTGAATAAATTAACCATGTCTATGAGTAACTTGAAACAACTATATCAAGGAAGATTATCTGAATGATCATTTTTTCTTAGGAAGGCAGAAATAGGAATGAAGTGTTACGAATTCCTGATTTATTCTGTGTGGCAATAATTCTGTAAGTATTCTAATGGAAATGGCTTTCCCTGGATAGTAGGCATGTAATACAGTACAGTTTTTTGTTTGTAGAGTTCCCTCTTCTATTTTTACCCTTCTGTAATATTTTGTTAAAGTCTTGTTTACTATAATTCAGAGTGTGTTTAGACCTCTTGTAGTGGCTTTGCTGCAAAGGAACTAACATTATATATTAATAATATTTTGGGAGGATGTCACCAAACCATACAGAAAATGGTCACTAGTTTGCTTTGAATTTGCCAAGTAATATTAGCAGAATCATTTTTAAAATATCGAAAAGTAGTAATTGATATATCTACATAATGGATTGTTTCAACATATCATTGTTCATGTATGTGACAGAAAAGACAAAGAAAAGAAGGGCTACATCATCCAGATGGGAAAGGAAGATGCATGCTGCTCTCCAGCTTCTTGAGAAGTTTTGAACTAGTGTTACTCCAGAGTGGCACTATCCTCTCACAGTTCCCTAATACACTGTGAGTGAGGCTTTCTCGATGCCTGTAACTGTTGCTGTCCATCGTGAGAGGCCTATTAGAAAAAGAGACACATAGAGACAATATAGTGGTTGGTGGCTGGCAAAGACATGGAGCATCTGGACTCAACGTTGTGCTTTGATTCAAAGTGGAAGTGTCCCCACCTAAAGAGACTGAGGATCTGCCCAGAGTCATCTGTACTGTGCTGTGGCCATACTGTTCAAGAAGGAAGATAATATAGATTCAAGTCCTCCCAGGTAGAGAAAAGACCTCTTCAACATTTTCCCCCTTCCTGGGCTGTCTGACATGAGGAAAAGCTCTGACTGCAATACCACTAGGAATCTAATTTTCCATCTCCCTGACTTTTATCAGTGTGCACCTAAAAACAAAAAATACTTTAGAAATGGGAAACTAATGACTAAAAGCTACCAAGATATTTCAGCTTTGGAGAATCAAAAATAAGATTTCTCCAGTCTGGATGAATTGGGTTCCATTCAATTTTCCAGATTTTAATCTTGGTGACAAGAAATAAAAATACTCAAATGGCCTTATTGTCTGTGTAATTGGTTTGACAGCTGAATAAAAAAAATTGCCATAAACTGAAACCCAAAAATAATCAGGAAAAAACCACCAAGAAACCACCTCAGAGTCTTTGCCCCCCAAGCAAGATTCTTTGTGTAATGCAGCAGAAATGAGTGTCACCCTTCAAAGACAAACTCTTTCAGATTGTGTTGAATAATTCATTTTCTGTTTTCTGACTGAATTTCATAACAGTTGGTTGGCTTGTCAAGAATCCATGTGATCATGTAGAGTACATTTGGATACATGTAAAGATGTTCAGCTTTCTCATCTGCCTTGCTGGGGTATCAAAATTGTCTCATTATCCCTTAGATTTCCGGCTGATTTTTGCTGATGGAGGTGAATGGTCACTGAGACACTGTATTATCATTGTTGCCATACCTCCTGTACTGGAAAAGATGTTATTACTACATTTGCTGCTGTTTGCTTTTGTATAAAAAGAAGAGACTTGAGCTAAAAACGTCATCTGTTGAGCACATATGCTTCTATTTCCAAGAATCTGGATAATTTAATTATATTATCTGTTACAAAATGTTCTTCATACAAAAAGTGGTATTTGAACAAATTATTTTAATTAATACTGAATTTTAATGCATGTCATAAAATGTCAATTTTTCCCAGACAGAATATGCCCTTGTTGACTGATGTGATATGGGTAAATTAATGTAAAATGATAAATTAGTCTATTAACTACCACTTTTGCCAACCGGCAACATTCACTCTCTACCTTTTTTTTGTGGTATATATTTGATGCCAGAGGATGCTGTATATAGGAACTTATCATCAGCCTCTCTTCTAAGCTACCATTCTTCCCTCATTTACTACTACATCCTTTGCCTATTGCCTCAATTTATTTACTAACATTACACTTTTAGACAGTACTTTAAATAACTCCAAAAATCTTTGGGTGAACTTATACATAACATAACAGAGTTAATTCAAATAAGAAATGAGCTCTGTTAAATACCCAAAATACAGAAATCTTTCTCTGAGTGTTTTATGAATTCAGTTTCAATTTCACAGGACTATGTGAATAGAGGTAGCTGCAATTCTGTGAAATCTGTAGAAAATGTGTGCTTTTAAACTTGCCTATCACAAATCTCTTCATAACAGTTCACATTTATGAAAAAAAAAAGAGAAAGAAGAAGAGAAGAGAAAAGAGACGAGAAGAGAAGAGAAGCGAAGAGAAGAGAAGAGAAGCGAAGAGAAGAGAAGAGAAGCGAAGAGAAGAGAAGAGAAGCGAAGAGAAGAGAAGAGAAGCGAAGAGAAGAGAAGAGAAGAGCAATTAAAGCCAGGATGCTAAAGAAGACCAAGGCTGTATATTCACAGAGGTGAGAAGTGTCTTGCAGCTATAAAGGCAGCTTACAGATAGCTCCCTAAATGTCCAAATTTCATTGCTTTATACATGCATATGTACCTGCATCTTGGAGAAGTTTTGTGTGTATTTAGTAAGGCTATCCTTAGGCCACAGCAGAGTTCCAGCTAAAGAAGGATTTGAAGGTGGTGTCTCCAAAGGTCCCAGTACCTGACAGATGAGACTAGGGACCAGTGGTACCCCAAAGTGTGAAGGTAGCTGTACTACCCAAATAGGACAAAATTGCCAGGTACCAACTTCCCTGTCACATCTTACTCAAATGATGCAACAATGTCCAGCCCTCCTCTTCTGCCACCGTCACTGCCTTCCTTCACCAGCACTGGCTCTAGTTGCATTTAAAGCAACACAGAGTTTAAACTAACGTGCAATTCTGACAGAAAACCACCATTCTAGAAGTTCAGCATTAGTTAGTGGCCCATAGAAACTACCTCCTTTTTCTTGTATTAGGTTGAGATTATATTTATTTGTAATTGCTGATTTTTCAGTTTTTGTATTTGGAATATTTTAATAGTACAGTTTGAACCCTCATATATCCTGAAGGAAGACCTACAAATATATTTAGATGTAGAAACGGCCCTTTGACTAACTAACATTGGCCACTACAATGTGAGTTTTAAAGATACTGGTGATTTTGTTGCTGTTCTAACAATAGTAATAAAGAGAAAGGAAGTGTTCTGCACACAGTGTAGCTGTGAAATAAGCAGAAAAATACATCTAAATGGATGTAGGACTACCAAAGAACCATTTCTCTGCCCCTCTTCACCAAACATATTGACAGTTTCTGATTTCCTTTAGGTTTTATCCAGCAGTAAAGGTCATTAATAACCTGTCCCACCTGACAGAAACTGCCAGCACAACGTAGAATTTGAGCTTTCATCTCACTCATCTGAAATATGTGTCACAACAGGCGACAGCAGTTGTCTGCACTGTCCCCAAATTGTTGAAAAAGCTCATTTTATAGCCCTAGTGCACCTTGGTATTGATTGCAATGAATGAAAGCTCTGAACTATAAAACAGGAAAGTAACTGAGAAAACAGGCAGAAATAAAATAGTATTTTGGAATGAATGGGAAGTTTTGCAAAAGACAGAGCACCCAATTACTCTGATTTGAACTCCAAACAGTAATTTCAGATAATATGGCTGCAATGTAATCAAATATTTCCATATCAGATATGATGTACTTTGTAGTGAGCTCCCAGGAAGTGAAAAATCAGCCCTGTCTTCTTCTTAATGCTCTTGAATACAACGCCTAAGTAGAATCTGAGATCAAGTGAACACTATTCCTCAATGAATATTTTTCCCCAGCAGACGGTTTAAACAGAGAGACACACTTTGGCATTTAAAGGAATATAATCTAAAGGATAACTGTCAGGTTTAACCTTTTACATGTCACGACTGTTAAATGGTTGAGACTGTTGATAGACAAACGTGTAACAGGAAAAGAACAACTTAAAAAATTAACCTGTAATAGCTTATAACATAAGAAACATTATTAATAACTGATGTCTTGTTCACATCTGAGAATTTCAAATATCCTGATAATTTTCTATGTGTTGATGTTTCTTGGGTAAGTAGTCTTGTTTCCTATTTATTCTATATATGCTATCAATATTGTCATGGTTACAGTCCAGCTAAATTATTAATACATACGTGCAAAAATTCTGAGAGCAGTTAGATTTAGAATGAAAGTAAGCATTCCAGATTTGTACATTGCTTCTCTGCCTAAAAAAAAAAAAAGAAAAGAAAAAAAAAAAAGTGCAATCAGAATCATGGTTGAATAAAGTTACATGTATTTCATATAAGTAATTATTAGGTGCAAATTTATGAAGTTAAATAGAGCATTTTTACCAGCTTCACTAGGTGTTCTGTCCTTTAGCTACGTGCATAAAGTTCTTGTAATGGAATGTTAGCTTCAATGGGTTTTAGGAGTGAGACAAATCAAGATTTTTCTACAAAAAATATGTTCATCAGACAGTTATAGTTAAACCAAACTCTTTTTATCACTCTAAGGCTTTAAATCTCACTTACTGAAAATTGCATTTTAATAGCAAAAAGACAAAGCACTGAATATAAACTAAGATGTCTGTTTGAATTATTCAGGGTGATCTGGAAAAATTAATTGAGATAGAGAGAATAATGAATGTCCAAGGAGTATTCCTTTTGATAATTTTCACTTTTCTTTGCCTATTTTGTAAAATAAAAAAAATCCTTTTCTTATAACAAATGTAAAATATCAAAGGTATTATGGAATAATTTGTAATATAAATACCCAGATGGCCTTGAAATACTGCATACAGCATAATTACAAGTTTTTAGGCTTCAGCTAAAGAATTGAAAATACCTTATCTTTTTCATATTTTTAAAGTTAATTGTGTCTCAAAATTGTTATATTGAGAATGAATACCCACAGAACTTTAAGTATTAGACGAAGCCGTTTGTATAGTTTATTTGTGTTCATTCCAAAAGGTTCTCTATAAAACATATGATCTAAACCCAATTGCATCACTTAAGCTCCCTCAAGGACCACGCTTTCTTGTATAAGTGAATACAAAAAAAACCCGAAACAAAACAAAGAAACAAAAACCCCACCAAACCTGCAATTTGAGAGATAAGAAAACGTTATTAAAAAAATAACATACTGGAACCTTGATCTGTTGAAACTAATATTGGATGACCGAGGAAAGGAAGGTGATTCAAGATGCTTTTGCCCTGCCTTGATGCTGGACATAAAAACAGAATTGTGCAGAGAGGACATGGACTTTTTTTACATCCCACTGCCAGCTGTTCTGAGTCTCCTTCATGTAACTCAGAGGAGCTGTGAATTGTTGTCCTCTTCCTGATCACCTGCTCAAGTTCTTGAGACAGAATCAATGGTTTTATCCTCATAAAATCTACTACAAAGACTAGTTTGTCAACAGGACTGGAACACCACTCTTGTCTTGGTCTGACCACAAGATCCAGCTGAAGGCTGAGAAAAACAATTCGAAAATGCAAATCAGTACGGTGACAGTGCTACACTTTCCCAAGATGTACTGTAGCTGAGACAGAGGGTGAAAAAGCTGTATACAGCCTGTACAATAGTCACAAGTGTGATCTGCTTGCTGCTTGCAAATCTAGTAATGAAAAATCACCTGTAGAACCAATTGACAGCAAAAAAATACCTTTTTACTCCATTTTTACATTTTTACTGCATTGCTGTGAAGAGTTAAACAGACACAGCATAACAGCAAATCTTTCTCCTTATTACTAAGTAAGAAAACTCTAACAGCTTCACTGCCATAAGGTAACAGGAACCCTGTAGCAGTGTTTCTGGTAGAATCAAAGACTAGCTTGTGAAAGTTGATCAACTTTTTTCCAAACATGTAACCTAAACTCTATCTTCTTTTCTGAAGAAAAAGAAAAATTTTTTAAATAATAAAAAAGTAAAAAGAGAAAAAAAACCAGTCAACCACTCAAGAGAATACAATAATTAAATTAAGCCTTATGAAGTCTTTCATAACTAAACTCACTAGCATGAGTTAAAGCATGCTAAAATCTACCTACGTGCTCTAGAACCTAGTTACTGTGGAGACAGGTTATAAAAGACTGTAATCAGCTGTGAGGGCTACACCAACTAACTAGGAAAGGAGATGGGAATTGTTGCTTTAGCATAATCCCAAATATAAGGCATTTCCTAGAATGGGGGTCTGCTTCAGCTGAAAAGTAATGATGACCTGAACATTGAGAGAAAAACCCTTCTGATGTAAAAGGGATGGCATAGTAGGCTGTTAACATTAATCTCCTATATATTAAGAGGAAATGACTGGGAGAATAATACTGATAATGTCTTGTGGTTTTATTCATTTATCTTTAGGAAGTGATAGAATTTGAAATATCTAGGAAACTGCTAATATATTGCAAGTTCCTACCAATTGTAGGATGCTATTCCCCATAACTGAATCAAACCCATCTATCCCTCTCGTTTGAGAAAACTTCTTTTCTGCCTGTTCTCTATGAGTCTGAACTAATCAAACTATCCTCCTTCCCATCTTTCTTATTGCTGAGACTTCTCTGCTCCTCAGGGCTCGTTTCCTCTCACCAAAATTTTTCATGTGAAATGGTGATTTATGAGGCAGAAATGTTTTGAGAAGCAGAGATGCTGTGTTCTCTTCCTAACTGCATCGCTGCCCCTGTTACAAGCAAGTCGTCTTACCTTCCTGCTTGTTTCCTTTACTCCCATCCAACTCTTCTAAACTTAGGATTCCAAGGTCACACTTGAACAGATACATGCTGTTTGAAACACTGAGTATACAGCTACATTCATTTGCTTCTTGCAGCCAAGCCTGACCAGGAAATCTACTAAAAGCATCTTCCTGCAGACTGAAAGAAAAGGTGTATGAACTTGCATGATGTTGAGTATCTCCTAATGTAAGATGAGTGTATTAACATTTGTTGAAGCCTACAACAAAATCTAGACTTGCAACATCTCTCAGGGTACTTAGCAATTTACAATATGAATCACCATTTCTAATTATGTACAGAAAAAAAAAAGCCAAACCAGGGATTAGCAAATAGATACTACTAATATACTGAAATCAGCCACGGAAGGCCAATTCATATCATGACATGAATAAGAAAATATCAACAGAACAAAACCCCAGTAATGAATAAGTAAGGCCTAAATATCCCTGGGAAAAAAGAGTAATCTGTGGGGGTTTGCCCTAAGATGTTACAAAAACTAACAAAGACTAAACAATTGTTACGAATGCTGACCTATACTACCTTGTTCTCTCACTGCAACCATACCTCAGTAATTTTAGACATATGGACTTTGTAAATGGTATCTAAGCTGTATGTGTTTCTAACCAAGATATTAAAAAGCTGAGCAGATAGACTGTCTGCTAACTATTCATCAAAAGAAATAAAGAAGCTCAAACAATTTATAGAAATACATGTTTACATGGAGAAAGTGTCTGCTTTACTGTCATAAGCAATACTATCTTCCTAGGATTAATGGATGAACTAGCAAAATCTGATTCCCTCAACATACTTGGTAGATACCAGAAGACAAACTCCTTAATTTGGCATACATGAAGTTGCTGTAATCAGAACAGCCTTTCACATTGTCCTAAACATTTTTGCTAACCCACATCATCATCCACAGAAATTGAGAAAGTGATTACAGACATGAAGGGAAGCAAGTCAGTAGGGATAGGTGGCTTTTACAGCCAGTTATATTTATCAGCATTAAAATCTAGAAAGAGCTAGCAAAAACACTGGAAATTTGCTGTGATTTCTTGGAATGAAAGCTTCTATCTGGCTTTAATAAAGACATCAAAAATAGTTTTCATTTGCTAAGTAAGTAATGGGGCAGGTTGAGATTGTTGTAACAACCTCTGGCATCTGTGAGTTCCAGCCAGAATACGCAATGGCGCCTGAAAAAGTTATAGGACCATTGTCAGGGAACTCACAGGGGGTTATACGGCCCTCTTGCCATAAAGCAGGATCAGCTATAATTGCCTCTCAATCAACTGCTGATGGCTTGTCTGGATTATGGACTACTCGTACTGCAAGTCCAGAGACTCCTGAAAGGCTCTGCATGAGCCAGCTCACATCCACGAGCAGGAGAGTTGTGTTGGCAGGACACCAAAACACTGATGTGCTCCACACCTGCCAGGTCCCCACCCTCTGGTCATCATTGTCACCAGATCTCTCTTTTCCCCATTTCATTCTCATGGAGTGATCCCAAAGACCAGCTTGCATTCATCCTATACTTCCTGGGGTTTGAGGTAGAGTTGGGTTTCAGGTGTTTTGTTTCTTTCCCTTTTCAGGTTACTCTTAAAAATCAACAGCTGACTGGCCCCACACATATGAATGTACCTGATGTAGTGAAACTCCTCTAACACAGAAGATACACTTTGGAGATATTTTATAGGTATAATCCTCCTAGAAAAAGAGAAAGGGGATATCTTCATTGTCATTGATGTTGTCATTATAAATTTGTTTCAGAGGTTGCCACTCACTCATTATTCAACAATCTTCCTTTCAGCATTTGATTGAGCTGAAAACCAGAGGACAAGCCATTTTGCCCCTATTCGAATCAGTAGTTTGAAGAGTTTCGAGCTCAGACAAGTTTTGATGAGTTTGAGCTGAAATGGAGTATTACAGCTGGGCCCTGACTTACCTTGGTAAGCAGCTATCCACCAGCTTTGTCTGTGCCCACCAGCTTCAGCCCTTCTGCTTTTCCTTCAAGAGCTCAAAACCATGTTCAGAATAGGAAGTACCTCGCCTAGAATGCTATGAACTTTCCACGGACTGGGGGATTAGCTATGACAAACTGTAGTTCACATCCAGCGTATCCCTGATCCTATTTGATTTAATCTATTTTATACTGCAGTTATTGATACATGGCAGATTGCAGTGAAATAAACACAGTATTTTCAGATTTATATTCTAACATTTTAAATCTTATCAGTATGCAGCACTATAAAGAGGATTGTGGATGCTGATCTAATCCACCTACTTTTCTGGTGGCCAGATTTTCTGTAATAAAAATGCAAATAATCCCTAGAATGACATACCAGTTTAAAATACTTCTACTTTTCTTCTGTAAACTGACAGCAAATTGTCTTTCCTTGCTAAGTACGCTTATTTGTTAAAAATATTTTCTTCATGCTAAAGAAGCTAAATCCAACGTGACCTTGAGTGTGATCAATTTAAACACCACACTGCATTTCTAGATATAGCAGTTATTTCTCCCAATATGTTTCTGGTACATATCCTTAAATAGATATTGACTCCCTAGTTCCTTAACTTTGCAATTTTATGGTTATATATTCTAGCATGTTAAGGTCTGAAAAAATCCTTGGGTTCAATGCATAGTTTCAGTGACTTAAGTGCAATGTGAAGAACTACACATGTAAATGGCCAGTCCTATTCATTTATAGCTCATGTACTTATATTTTGTATTAACATATAGCTTCTAAATTTGAGAAAAAAACATTCCCTAGTAAATTAGTCATGCAATTGTATTTTAATATTGCTTATACAGTTGCTCTGAAGCCCTTAAAAAAGCAGATATTTTTACTTCTACATTCCACATGAGGAATCAAAGATGTATTAGGAAAAAGCTACAAACCTGCTTGTTAGGTATTCCAGACTTAAATTTTGAACTACTGAGCTGTCCCAAGCTAAGGATTCAACAGAGAGGAAAAACTTGCAGAGCTAAAGAACATCCCAGAGACTTCCTGATGGGATATTTATTTCTTATGAAATGGTTCAAAACAATTCATACACATATTGTTTCTATTAAAATGAACTCTTATATTCACTTTCTCAATTTCCCACCATTTTCCATTTAGGGGTTTTGAAACACCTTGCAGCTACTAATGTAATAAGCCCATGATATTTCTGTGAAGATTAGAGAAATTATTCTCTTGTGGCTTAGACTGATTCAGCACTGCTTCTATTAGTGGCAGGTTTCATCTTGATCCTTTTTCTTTTCTGGTACTAGAGATTGCTCATGTGTATAACCTGTTTACGAAAGAGTTTATGTCAAGAGACTGCTACAAAGGAGACATAAATGATCTTAAGAAACTAAAGAATATAAAAGAAATTTAATGTGCAACAAAACCACAATGAGGTACAGAATAGAAACAAAACATTTGTGTAGGAAAAGAATACAACTTCGGTATTAAAAGCACCAATGTTCCCAAATTCAGAGATATATAGGGAGTTACCAGTGCATATCAGCAGAGTGGAAACAGTCTTTTGAATTGAAATGGGGGCATTTTGATATTTTATTTAGTGTTAGAGGAGGGTGGGAGATTTTTTTATTTTTGGTAGTATGAATGTCTTCAACCATGTAATAAAATTAAATCATTTCAGTTATCATTATTGTGAATTTCAGACTTACAGGAGATTTATGCTGAACACGTATTTTTCACATGAGGAGATTTACCAGAAGGAAGGGTAGTGAGTACAGAACTGAGGAATCAGTGAAGGGAACGGTAGTTCTCTCACTGTGTGGTTTCACAAAAGCTCCGCATTCCACGATGACCAAGAAAGCTCTACGGCTCCACTCAATTACTGCTGCAACTTCATCCAGCCTGGATGTGGCTTCAATACAACACTAACATTACAGGAGAACAAGCCCAGGAAATTTCAGCTGCTACAGCCTGTTTATCAGAATGTTTTTCTTCCTCCCACAGTTGTATTCAGCAGTATTTACTAACCTGTTTCTAGGGGAAATAAGGAGCTGGGTTTCACTTCAGTAGCTGAACCCACTTACTCCTAAGATATTTGGATCGGTAGAACTCTTAATAAATCAAGAAGCAAGTAGGAGCAGGGATACGTGAATTTCCTGGTAAGGATTCATCTTCCAGATGGATCCACTGCTTCTTGCTGGGGAAACCAGGGATACTCTCTTTCCCTGCAAAGTCATCAGGTATCAGATTTGCTGATTTCCAAGGAGTACCTCATTGCCCCTATGGACTCTTCTCAGATTTGGGGCAGGAGAATTCTCTACCTTTCCTGTTGAATCTGTGCCACAGTGCAATGAAGTATTTAGATTTCTGAGGCCAGAAGAGGAAAACACAAGCATAAGCATGAACAATTTGTAACTTGTACCTAAAAGGCAAGGCCTAAGGGGACAAGAAGCCTAAATCTTGGTCCCTGTTCCACAAATATTTCTGCATTTTCTCTCTTACATGCAGCTATCACAGGATGGACAGTGTATGAATCAGGATACTAATCCTGTTCACAGCTGAAGCCTCTCTCACTTGGCAGTCAGCTCAAAAGTTCACTCTCTTTTTCTCAGGGCCCTACAACATTCTTATCTAAGCTGCCCATAGCTTTCCTCTTCATCTGTTTTTTGTACTGCTTCTAGAGTTTCTTTGTTCATTCCCACACAAGCAAACAGGCACAGTAGGTCCAGTGAATTCTTTGTGTGTTGAATATACTGTACATCAGTGCAGTACATGATGGGTAGGTCTGGCATGTCTGGGAAGCATTGAACTGCCTGAGCATGCAATCCAACATGTCTGGGATTTCCATGCCAGCTATGTACATAAAGTCCTGGAAAAATACCTACGTATTTTTCATAGACCAGTTCATTTTTTCACATGAGGGGATTAATACATTGTAATCAGTTCGCTTTTCATCTTTTGATAAACTAAGCCTATTAAATTCAAGCCTCTGACCATGCATTGTATGGTGCAGCATCCTCCCTAGCACTAAAATCACTGTTGTGATTCCTTTCTGCACAATCCCAGGTTCATGAACAGTGTTTTAAAAATACAGTCGCAGGAACTGTACGCCTCATTCGAAAAGCAATCTCAGCGATGCTATACATGGAAGGCAAAACCCCTTCATGCGCCTCGTCAGTAAAATACACGACCAAAAGGCAGTGTTTACAGGTTGTAGGTAACACTATGTTTTTACAAACTACTCTCATCCAAATCACAGCGGGTTTTTTCGTGGAAATTTCTGGTGACTCAAAAGTACTCTGACCCCTGCAGGTGCTTCGGCAAACTGACACGAGAGGGCTGAGGATGAGTGGAGGAAGAATTTGCGTTTTTGAGGAAACGGCACTTGCTTGGTGCGTTGCTTCACCAGGGAATATCGTCCATTTACTGTAACACTGAGAGTTTGAGGTCTTGTCTGATATGACCTTCAGGGTGCTTTCCTGACCTGCTGCTTTCCAGAATTCCAGAACACACAATGTTTTTGGTTGTTCTCAAATGCATTCATTGGTTTCTTTATACCAAAGCACAGTGCATTTAGCAAGACCAGCTTGTCATCTACTTTCTAAATCTTTTAAAAAATATATCACAGTATTACTTCAGATACTATCGCCCAGTAAATCGCTGTTTGTCCATTTGTTGTCGAGATATGCCAGCTGAATGGCCCTAATCCATGTAATGTATGCTGTATCAAGTGTTTTATCACAAAAATGGGGCTTCACTGAGAAACAGACCAATGTCTTGCAAACTATTGAGGCTAAGTAAAACATTGTAGCTCTTGAAAAATATCTCCTACAATTTAGTTTAAATTCTGAATGGATCACAATACAGCCTACTATTCTGCTACAGTAAAGCCATTATTGTTTTTAAAAATAGACAAATACAGGAAATGCTTTCTTTTAGACAAGTATGGAAATGCTTTATTTTTCAATATCATGTTACATGGCTGCACTGTTACCATTACCAATGGGCCTGTTCCAGCAATAGGGAATCTTTGCTGCCAGTAGGCGTTTAGGCTGGAGTCAACAACAGTGAATTACAGTGCTTTTAAAACTCACCTAAAAGGTATGCTAGTGCTGGCAAAGCTTTACACTACACAGTTTCGTCTCTTCCTGGTGGCAAATTTGCATTGCCAGTTTGGAGCTTTGCTCTTCCATAGCAACTCCTCGGCTGACACGAGAACTGGTTGTGCCAAAGTGGACATGTGTGCGGGACTAGAGAAACCATAGAAACCACAGAAACCACACCTTGGCCGCTCTGCAATAATCTCTGTTAAGGTTCCAGACCCTCCTTCCCAAACTGCTGGCTCCGTTACATGCAACCCAAGCCTTCCCAGGCTCAGCACCCTGCAGCTGACAAAACCCACTTGCGGAGCCAATGGCTTCATACTCTGAATGACCACAGCTCCGGGCCTTCCTGACCGCGGGATGCTTCGTTCGCAAAGCTGCCATCGCACCTTGGGCTGGGCAGGACACGGCAGCGGCAGGTCCCGCCCTGAGATGGTACCGAGGGGCTGCCCTGTGCGGCCAACTACCTCTTGTTTCCTGCCGTCTCCTCCGCCCGGTCGCTGCCGCCCGGAGACAAGGCAGCGTTCCGACCTTCCCTCCCGCCGCCCCCTCGCCCCGGCTCGGGGCAGGCACCTCCGGCCAGCCGCACTCCGCCGGAGCGAACGCTGCGCCGAGCGCTGCCGCCTGCCGGCCTCGCAGGGCCAGCGCCACAGCGCCGCCGCACCTCCCGCCGCCG
>VZTG01005000.1:103143-209522 GCA_013397845.1 Melanocharis versteri | reverse complement strand
GAACCGAAGAGCTGCCCCGGTAGCATCGTGCTGGGGATCTGCGGTTGCTGTTTCATGTGCGCTCGGCAGCGCAACGAGAGCTGCGGGGGAGTCTATGGGCTACACGGAGCTTGCGACCGGGGCTTGCGCTGTGTCATCCGACCGCCGCTCAACGGAGACTCCATCACCGAGTACGAAGTGGGCGTCTGCGAAGGTGAGAGGCGGCGGGACACCATCCATCCCTCCATCCATCCCCCCGGGTGGGGGTACCCGATGGGCGGCGGGAAAGGAAGGAGGGCGCACCTAAGGCGTCTTAGGCGCCGGTGCGCCCTCCTTCTCTTCCAGCCCGCCCGCCTGTCCCATCTGCGAGCGTGTTTTCTAACCTTCCATGCTTAAAAAACCCCCACAAACTCCTACTTAGAAGTTTTGTCCGTAATTTTCTTACCCTAAACTTTAGGGTTCTACCAATTCTCCCTTCTCCGTAGGATGTCACTGGTTTGCTAATAGCTTGTATCAGCTACTGATGCCCAACTAAAATTCCTTGATAAAGGACTCGGGAAGGGTTTGGCAGATGGAGATCGGCGGAGGTCAGTTGTGCGCACATGATGCATGTTCCGGATTCCCTCCTGTGAAAAGAAACAACAAAGACTGATCATCTGTTATAAAGTTTTCTTTCCTGTTCCTGTCACTTAATATCTCTCTGCCTGTCCTGCTCGTATAATGATAAGGGGTGTCTTTTTCCCTGCTGGAACATCGAGAGGGTGGAGGAAATACCCACGGCAGAACTCCTCTTAAAGTCACTTCAGCTTCCTGCCGTCTGCTTGTGAGGTGATGAATTGGTATAAAATGCCAATTCAAATGCCAAATCCCCGCTTCAATTTTGTTATCCATCAGAGTTCCTAAGATTTATTTTTTTATATATTATAGATTAATGAAAGGCCAGAGGCAAATTTTTAGTTTCTCTTTCTCCTTTACCTCCAATTGCCTTTTCCCTCAAGCTGCGGGAAAACATGGCGCTGTAAAGATATTACAAATAAGCAGTAGTTTGGGATATGTATAAATGTATATGTGACTCGGAGCGGGAGCTTCGACAATTCTGGAAAAGGAGACAGAGGCGGTCTCCTCTCGGCGGGTAGAGGGCAGTAGAAAGTCCAGAGAGCTGGTGAGGCAGCATCTGTCCAAAAAAACTTGCATTTAAAATGATGCACTATTTTAAGAAAGCTAAACCTGGTCATTTTTAGTGGGCAGCTGACCTTTGTCCGGGCGCTCATTATTAGTTAAAAGCCTCCATTTGCCTCCATAGCAAATAAATTGCAAACCACAGCAGAGTAGGGCAATGTGTCCCGCCTGTGCTACAACCAATGCCATCAGCCTCGGGAGCTGATGCTGGGGTAGGACGAGCTCCAGATTAAAAACTGGATTGTTAAACATTTTTAAATGGCCCTAAACTATTTTGAAGACCTTGGTTGAGACTACGTTGCTGAATATGTACATTGTTGTACTCTCTTGTTTTTAATATGTATTGGAAAAGTTTTTGTAAATAGAAAAGTACAAGCAAAGGTACTTTGAAAATTTACCTGGTTTTGCAGGAGTTTTTCTTGTCGTGTGTTTTCAAGTAAAAGCTGGGCTAAAATAGCTTCCCCCCCCCCTTCTCGATGGTTAAAGGAACTAAAAGCCTACAGTCATTAAAGACCTTAATGTTCCAGTTCCCATACTGTATCATAGTGTGGACATCTCTGGCAGTTTAGGAGTATTTCATTCCTTTGAAGTGATGCAATCTGTACGTTGCTGTAGTTCAGCTCATAACACGTCCCATCTACTGTTGAAAATAGTATGAAGCATTTGTTGGCAAGATTGTGTTTCAATTAGTGTTGTGGTTAGAAACTAGTTCCAGCTGTCCCTATAGGAATAGTCCTAGGGGAGGGAGATAATAATCTATTAACTACAACTAAGGGAGATAAGTTAAAGTAAGAAAATTAAATGAGTAAGTTATCTGTTTAATTTTCATTCTCATAAATGAAAAGGAACCAAGCTGAACTGTCAGCCTAATAAACAGTCCTGGAATACCTATTAGTGAATTGTCAGGAAACTGCCTCATTCTAAGAAACAGAAGTAATATGTTGTTCTTCATGGTGCATGTTTTGCACGTAGGGTGGCAACAAGGATAAAAGGGTGCTGATTGTACTGCCTCTGATCGCAACCTCTGAGGAGGTTGAATAGCTGTGCTTCTTTGATTGTGATGACCTAAACAGTTGTGCAGTTTACAGGCACACATGCAACAGGCTTGGCTGGTGATGCCTGATGTGAGTGGTATTAAGCCATGCCTTTATCCATTAACAGAATAAAGGCTGCGCTTTTTTTTGTTGTCTTGCATACTGGGAGTGCAAACCCTTTCCTTCCCCAGTCCAGGGAGGAGGAAATGGAAGTGTCTTACAGAACTGTGTGAGTAGAAATTCATGTTTTTACTCTCCTGTCTCTAGCCTTTTCTTTCATTGCAATTTTTTACACTGAAATGACCCCTACTGGCTACAGTTATAAGCATGTTTTTTTGTATCATTTTTGAAGCTCCATCCCAGTCTTATTTCAGACTATTGGCACATGCTAGGCTACAGACGACTTTGAGAGCTGAAGTAGCAACAGGTAGAAATACTTGTCTGCTAACTTGGGTTTAGCTTTTAACACCCTTGACATAAATGAGTTCTGTAACACCTGACAGAGAAGTCTCTATGGCATCTTTTGCTGGTAGCTTCTCTTGCTGAAATTACAAACAGACCATTCTTTGTAAAGCGCTGTTTATTAATGAAATCTGTTGCTGATCCTGAGGGGTTCTTTACTTAATCAGTCTAAAACCTGAAGGAAGTTCTCGTTCATTTCACTGTCTTAACTATTCACATCTCTAAGCAGTTCTAAGGCTCCATTTGTGTTGTTATCCTGAAGTGGGTAAATGCCATTCCTGAATGCACTTAGTATTTTCTTAGTAAATAATAATTCTGAGGTCCTGGTGCTGGTGGCTACACCTCCTGAAGGGCATTCTTGAGAGAGTTTGCACACCTCCAGCCTCTGTTGACTTTACAACATCCTTTACAGGGTTTGCTGGATTGGTTCTATGAGGTGTTCAGAGCCTGCAGCCCATTCCAAAGACTCTTAAGATTGAGAAATTTTGAATGCAAAGCAGGAACTGCCCTTAATCTCTGTCTTTGAAGGTAGTCCTGGAGCCACCACTGAATTAGACTGAAGTTCTCCAGGAACACCTCAGCCTTGGCTTCTGCAGCTGGGTAGGGCTCTGGCTTTCCAGGGGCTCAGAGAGCCTTGAAAAAGCTCTGCCAAAGGAGTTAGGTTACTCTGTGAAGGCATTCCTTGAGATGACTCTCTTCTTGTCTGTTTCCATGTTTCCCCAGTTTCTGGTGCTGTTAGATGAAGAGGTCTGGATCGATTCACTAAACTCTTCAAAGTCATGACAATAACAAATAACATAACACTGAAAATGACCTGAAAATATTTTTAACTCTGTAACAGAAACATAAGTTTTTGTGATATTCTTGAAATGCATAGTTAACAAAACCGCTAGTCTGACGGTGTTCTTAGTTCCTCTTTAGAATGTACTTCTGTATGAGTTATCCTCTAGGTAGACATTGAAAGAAGGTATCGCTGTGCCACTAGCTTACCAATAATATCTATTACTTTGCTTGGTTTTGGTTTGTTGGTTTGGTTTTGTGGGGTTTGGGTGTGTTTTTTGCTTTAGTTGTTGGTTGAGGTTTCTTTTTGGTGGGGGGGTACAGTTACTGCTGTATTCTTTTTGCTTACTGTAGAGAATTTAAGGCTTGCCTTGAGTACTTGAGTCTTGTCTGCCTTGTGCATAACTTCTGAACTGGAGTTCCCTTGGGACCAGGAGAAGGTTGCTGTAGCAGATTTTAGGCAAGTATTGGGAAGTATGTGTGTTGGTCTCCTAGCACGATGGCAGAAGCTTTCCTTACTGTGGCTAGGAATTTGGAGCATTACAGTCTGTCTGACTCCTTGTTGGGGCAATCTGGGAGAGCTTGGATGTGTCCATTGTCCCTCTCCCCACCTTTAAGTCTGCCTAGTTTTCATCCCTGAGAAATATATAAGGGCACAGTGTATGGTATGTAATTGAAACTTAGTGAAACTGAAGCTGATGAGAAGAACTTAAACCATGAAAGTCTGGGGTTTTTTTCAAAATTTAGAAGAGGAAAGCTAAGCTTGTTTTTCTGTTTTGTTCAGGCATTGGTTTATATGTGTGTTGATGGAGTTCTTCCCGGCTTTACTAAAGTAAGAACAACTTGCTCGCAGACTTGATAGTATTTTTATCACAAGTAGTGCTGATGCTTGTAACTTTGGTAGCTAGTACCCTTTGGAGAACCTTGTTTTCAGTTGTTTTCAGTCCTGTGCTCTTTAATGGGTCAGTGGACACGAAATCTTCAACTTGATGCTCTGTCTCCAGACAGACTGCTGTACAATGTGCTTGGCTTCTTGCCTGTGATGCAGTCCAGACCTCTAAAGATCAGGCACCATTTTACTTCCAGTGCAGGTTACTGAAGTTCAAGTAAATTGGAAGTTGCATGTGGGTAACGCAGTTGTTTACATCTGTTTGGACTGGAACAGTGCTGCCCAGATTTCTTAACTTTTTGTTCGGTTGGGGTTTTTTCTTTGTTATGTAGTGAATGGCTGGGGAAATGTCCAAGTGGTTCTGATGTCCATGTGTGTGCAGAGAACTTCTTTCAGTAACATCAAGTGTTAGAACTGATGATCTAGTTGGGGACTTCATCAATATTAAGTGGTGTGCCGGTGGTTGTTCGTGTGAAGACAGTCGAAGTACTTTGTTCAAAGGCTGTCAGCAATCCAGACTATCAGGGAGACAAATGGAAAAATTATTCATGTTGTCAAAAAAGATTATCAGAAAAGTAACTTAAGTTGTGAAACTGGAATGAGAAGTAGTTCTTTGGTGAATATTCAGCTTCTGATATGCTAGTCTTGATCAAATTTAACAGTCCCCTTCCCCTACTCCTCCTCCCTGCCACCCCCAAAAACACTTACTAGGAGAATGCTGACTTCTTACGCATAGTCTGGATAATTTATAAGCTATTTCTACTCTGTATTCCATCAATGCTGAAATCTCAACATCAGTAAGAACATGTAACTCTGAGTGTGGCATGGAATTTGAATTGGATCAGGTGCTTATTTGACTTGGAAATGGTTTCCTCTCTGTTTCTGGGCATCATGTTTCAATTTTAGAAATGACTTGGTTCCAGTATTTCAGCAAAAATTAAATTGAAAAGTCTAACAGATATGATGCAGGAGTTGGTAGGGTTTTGCTGTTGTGGATCAGCACAGTTAGTTTAAAACTAGAAATCTCACTGTAGATAGGCTGGATTACTAAATTTTTTAAACTTATGTAAGAGGAATATTCTCTTTTTATTTATTTTTAGTTTTTAAAACTTTGTATAAGCATCCTCTGCTTATGTGAATTTTTCCACACAGAAAGTGATTATTTCACTACGCTCCCCAAAATCATGGTGCTTATAAAGACTTTTTTCCTTTTTTGTTTTTTAACTACCTTCAACTTGCCCCTAGGCATCTTTGCTGATTTAAGCACCCTCTAGCTAATTCAAGGATTCTTGCATAATTTAACTTCTTGCCTGGTACTTAGTCAACCAAAATGTCATTTCACTGACAGGCATATTATGCAATAATTAACCTATTAATATGGTTCAAAAATGCTTTCCTCTTCCCCTCCTTACTTTGTGCCCCCCTTAAGGATTCTTCATCTCAATAAGTAAAGTTTATAGGATCTTGCAGGCAAAACCAAATGTTTCTCTGTTTTAATGGATTAAATACTTTGCAGAGGTGACCTATTAAGTATCTCGTGTGGCTTATAAACTACTTTCATTTGAGAATGCATTTAATCCACAGGGAATGTAAACTTGGAAATCGTGAACTCAGGGTTTTGCCTGAGACTTTGAGTGACACTGGTTGTGTCTGACAATACTGGAATTTGGAAAATGACTGATACGGAAAACTTATGTACATGGAGATACTTACCAGCATGGAGAAACTTACCAACGTAAACTAAGATGGGAAGATAACTTTGCATGGGGGTTGTCTAGATTAAATTCCACATAAGCATAAGGATTAAAAATAGTCCCTGGGGGAGCTCTTGTCTAAACAGACTAGTTTGGCCTTGTTTTGGGGAAGCAAGCCCTTTGTGATGTTTTGAGAAGAATGGAAGCAGTTCACACCTTTACCAGAGGCAATACTCAGTCCCCAGCAGCTTTCACTGGATATACTGGGTACTTAACTTGAGAATCTGCAAATCATGTTAACACCACCTTGTGGGTCCTGAGTGTGCAAGTCTTTATTAAGACTGAATAAGAAAACGAGCTGGGGAGCACAGGGTTGTGGGCAGGAGGAAAAGCACTGACTAGCTCATAGGCATGCACCAATTCCCATGTTCTTACTCATTTCCTAAACTTTAAGCCTTATATAGCCACCGTTAGGCTTCAGTTTTTGGTTGGGGTTTGCTTGTTTGTTTGGGTGGGTTTGGTTGGGGTTTTTTTTTATTGGTGGAAAATCTAGCAAGTGTAATGTTTCTGAATCCAAGAGAGCCCATTCTATTGGGTCATTTATCCTTGAAATGAATTAAATTTCAGTGTTTTGCTACAGGCTGTGTTGTACTCTCCAGATTTTTTCAGAAAGGCTGGATGTGTGTGTGGAGGTACTTCTTCCCCTCACTGATGAGTTGTTGATAAAAAGCTGAGGTCGTACTGATAATGGTGTTACATGCACTGATGTAACCTGTGCTGCTTTCACAATAGAAATGCCTAACTTGATGTCTATCTCCAAGTTAGGTTTTAGAAAAAGAAAAGAAGCCTTGAGGGTAATTCTAAATCCAGGCTAGTTTTTTTCCTGTAGACTTCTGTGACTAAGAAATGGGGTGCAGTTCCTCTGAAACAAGTTGTAATTATGGTGTTCAGTGGTGCTGCATTAATGACTAGGGGGGAAAGTGGCAAAATATTTAGGATATCAGATTTCTTACAATAGTGTGGACTGTGTTTCGTATAGGTTGCTTTACCCATGGCCCTGTTCCAGAATTTGTCTTTGACAAAATTTTTCCTACTCCTGTCAGCTTTGCCTCTGCCTAGCAGCTTCAGCAAGCTGCCAGCCATCTACTTGTTTGCAGTGAAGCTGATGCGTGCTGATGTACATGCAGGCTTCTGAAGCGTGTGGGTGCAGAGTGCAACTTGGAAAAAAAAATTGGAATTTTAGACTGCTTTGGAAAATGGTTGTGCAGCTTTGGCCCTTTTCTAAGGCTTTAGCAATTATTTTTGCAAAGCGTTTTCTAGAGCTAGAGGAAAAATCTGCTATGACAGCTGAAACACCGCTGTCCGTGCTTGTTCTAATCAGAGGAGTACTGGCAGAGGCTTTTTCTGACCAATTAAATCCTAGGACACAGTGTAGTATTTTCAGTCAGCTATTTACGAACAAGACATGTTTCTGGTCACTGGATTAAAATAATTTGCTTGTAAGTTTTTTTTTTTCAGGTGTGTAAATGTGTTGGGGTCAGACCTCAAAACTCATGATTTATTATTTCAGACCATCTTTGGGGAAGAAGGCTTTTGGAAGTACCATTTACTTTTGCTGTGGGGAACTCTAAGAGTGAAAGTCATAAAAAACAAAAGACAAAACACACTCACCATCACTTCCTCTCTCCCTCCCTCCCTTCATCCCCCCTCCCCCCCCAAAAAAAAGGTGGGAGGGGGGGTGTACCTGGAGAAGTAAAATATTCCAGACAGTGTGGGGAAAAGAAAACTTCAGAACTTGCAGTAGTTGTCCATGTCACATGCTTCTCTTATTATTTCCGTTTATCTCCTTGCCTTCCTCAAGACTTCTGTGGAGTTTCTGATAATTCACTGGAAAGCTGGGCTGTTTAAATAATTTCTGCATTCCTTAGTATGAAATAACTGTCTTCAGACACATGAAGAGCTGCTGCAGTGAAAATCTTTCTCACTATGTTGGGGATTTGATCACCTGAGACACATGCTAAAATAAAGCAGGCAGTCAGGTTGGAGACAAGCATTACATGTATGTGTTCCTGAGGCATCTAAATTTTATGGTACAGTTCTGCTTTCTAGCTTTGACTAGAAATTTTCTCAGGAAGCTGCAAAACCCTTTTGTACTGCTGTACATTCCACATGAAGATTTGGTCTTGGAAAATGGACCGTTCCAAAACGTGGGAAAAAAATGCTTTCTCACAAAACTCTCAGCTGTGTTCCTTGCCATAAAAGTTTCTGCCGGCTCTAGTCCTTGATTCATGACTTCAGTGGAGGAATAAGTTGCAAGAGGGGAAAGGATTTAAGCCAGTGTATGAGCTCAAACTCACTTCAAGGCTAGTCTTCCCTTCTGCTGCTTCTCAAGGTCTAGGGCTGGGTTTCAAGCATTCTTTAGTGGTGATTAGTCATTTCTATTGTTCAGCTCCTCCAAAACATGAATTTCCTTTCCATCATTCTTTTTTCCTGTTCAAAGAGAAGCGAGAGTCTACTGGCAAGAAGCATTTCCTTTTTTTATTTTAGCAAGTTAGAATCCTTTCAGAGTCTCATACCATCTTAATGAATACCACTGATTTGAAAATGCTGTTGTGTATACCGGTTTGCTGGAGTGGTGGGGCTCAGACCTTGGGTCTAGTTTCATGGAGGAATTTCTGAAACGTCCCGTCCCCCCCTCCCAGTTCCCAGAGGGCAGTACCAGTCTCAGTAAGGGTTGCTTCTCTCTTGTCTTCAAATGCAGATTTAAAAGGCTGCAAGAGTCTGTAAGATGTGACTTGGACAGTTTCACTTTCAGGTCATCAATGTATTTTATGGTGCCTTTGCTCTTTGCAGCATCCTAAGAGCTGCCTGGGATGCTTAAAAAAAAGGCGGAAGTAGCTGAGTAACGTGCTGCAGGTAAATGTAAATTATGGGAGTTGACTCAATCCACTCCAGTTAAATTACAGTTCAAAGGGTAGGGTGGTAAACATAAGACTATTGTGGGCGAAATGCTTGTGTATTAGTTTTCAACAGTGATACTTCAGTGAGAATTTCAGTGTGTTTCTTGCTGTTTTGAGGTGATGCATTATGTCAGCAGTGGAGGAGAACAGTATAACATTCTCCAAACAATAGCTGATATTCCTTGAATGTCCAGAAAGAAACAGAAGGGTTGAGGCACAAAAGAGAAGCTTCTGTGGCAGGCAGAAGGAATTGAGAACTTGAAGGAAGGGAAAGCAAAAGTTTAAGCACTGGAGAAGGAGTCTCTAAAAAAGGTCTTTCCTTGTACTTTTAGCTTGCACCTGTTTTGAGATGATCCTTTGCCAATGGGGACAATAAATGTGACTATAGTGAGGTAGTGTGTGCCTTGAAAGTAAGGTTCGAAGTTAGTTTCTCAGTAGCATGCTTTTCTAAAAACACAGGCAGCTCTTCAGGCAAAGAAGATGAATGCTTCAGTTGTGACCATTGTGCCTTGCATGGTGCTGTGTTGTGAGTGCTGGTATGTGGGGTTTAGTATGGAAGAAGTGATGGAATGCTGCTTACCAGAGACGTATTTCTCAGATTATTTCCCAGACTAGACCTGTTTAAGGACCTCTTGTTCAACTTGTTAATGCCTTAATCCTCTTCTCTACTTCAGATGCATGCTATGACAGGACTTGGGAATTCAGCAACCCAGAGCAATATGTGAATTTTTAGCAAGCTGAAACATTTGCTCTGCAGAAAGCAAGTGATTATATGAATGATACGAGGGAAAAGGAAAAAATGTTTGGAATTAATGTGAAGTCTCCCTTCCCATGGCTTCCTTTTGCTATGAAAGCGGTTAGAAGAATTAAAAAGCTATTATGTCCAAGACTTAACTTTGATCTGAGTAAATGCAGAGCTACTTTATTATCTGAAACTTTATTATCTGGAACTTGCCTGAATGAGTTGGAAAGAGTGGGGAACTGCATGTAGATAGAAATGATTTGAAAGAGAAATGACTTTGAAGCTGTAGTTATGAGCCTGCTGGGAGCATTTGAACTGCTTCGAGGCTTGTGTGCAAAAGGTACTTGAGTGACTGTATAACAAGACTCCAGTGACAACTTGGGATGGCTAAAAAGTGCAGCCCTTTGATTTCTTGCAAGGGCAAGATCATGCCAGCACAATGAGGTGGTGAAAATCACAGCTAAACAAAGATCAGTTTGGATGAAAACTAGTAGTTTACTTGGGCTTCTTGTCAGCTGGATTGCTTCTAAAAACTCTAGAATGTTAAATATATACTTGATTTTTTTTTATTTTTAAGTGTCCTAGAAGTAGCTAGGGAATAGGAAGTGCGTACAAAGGTTTGAGGCATAGATTCTTATGTTTGGGGTTTGTTGGCCCTGCTTGCAGAGAAATAAAGCTTTCAGAAATTATTAAATTTCAGTTTCTTTGTTCATATCATCCAGATTTAAGAGGTAGGCATAAAAGAACAGTCTTCTGAAAAGGAAGCCATAGAGGTCAAGTAGAGGATGCAGGAAAATGTATGCAGCCTGGAATAGTTCGTGAACTCTCCCAGGTCCCAAATCACTGGTGTGTACAAGTTTATTTTTGGAATATGGACTTGATCTTTATGAGTGATAGAGGCTAGGTTATATGCTTTGTACAAGATATCATTCCATTGTCAGTTGAAGTACTGCTGACCTCTAAAGGTGCAAGCATGCAGTACTGGACCACTGTTTATCTGCATCAAGGAGAGCACTAGATGCCTTTGCATCAAGTATCCAAAGCTTTGAATTGAAGTGAGATGCTGGATTCATCCCTTTAGCTCATGTGAGTACTTTCATGTGGTTGTACCTTTCATCCCAAAGAATTTTGTTCTGCCTATATTGACATGACTTCTGAGAGTTTATTCTAAGTGGTAAACAATTATTCATTCATAACAGGACCTTGAAATTCTATTCATAAAAGGACAAAATCAGCTAGGAAAAGGAGTCATGCATGAAAAACCACGGTAGACTTGGCACTGATTTACTCAACTAAAATAAGCTCTTGCTACATGTTTGCTACTTCATTGATGGAAATCTTGTTTCTAAATCAACTTGTGTGAAAAGCAGGCTGTTAGAAGATGTGCCGGCTAAAACTGGATTTGAATTCTTCCTGTCTGAATGTAACTTTTTTGTATTCACACTAAGTAGTGAAAAATACCTTGTTTGAAGATTCAACATGTTAGAAGTATAGTCTGCACAAGTACTACTGAGGGATTTCTCTTCTCGTTAAAACTTTAATGTCTACTTAGCTAATTTTTGAGGTGTATGGCGGTGAAGACTTAAGGTGCACCTACTACTGGGCCATGTGTTTCCTGTGTACTTCCTTTTCTGGAAACTTATGAGAGCTGGCAGATGTGGTACCAGCCACTAACCTGTCCTGGAAATCAGTGTGGGTAGTGCCACACTGTGCAGTGCATCCGCATCGAGGTGTTCTGCCACAGGTAAGGGATGACTCTGCTTTCCATGCCAGCTGGGTCCCACCTCACGTGGGGTGGGCAGCTCTCATGTGATCCTGCTGATCTGCCAGCCTTGAGAGGATCTAGTGCTGAAATACCACAGGGCAAAGCAGCACAAGTGCTCTAAACTGGTTTGCTAGAAAAGTAGCAGAGCATGGCTGTGTGTGTGTCCTTCCAGTCTGCGCTGCACTGGCCTGGGAGGTGCAGGGCTGAGAGCGCATGCGCTGCCTCTGGGCTCCTGTCCTACACCCAGGAGTATGGGAGGAGTGCTCGTGTCAGAAATGAGGAGCAACACAAACACTTTAAGGCTGTTAGACTGATCTGGATCTGTGGTCACTGCTGTTACAGAGTTTGAAACAGCGAGTCTTGGACCGTAGGTGTAGCTTTTGTTCTTGTCGTTACATGGATTACTGCTGTGACTTCTAAAATACAAATTGTACAGGCTGTATTCCGGCTTCTCAAAAACAGGATGTATTATTGTTCTCCAAATTCTCAGGGTTTGTTTGGTTTTTTTTTTTTTCCCTCTGTATGCACAGCTTCATCACAATGAGAGTGTCCCAAGCGTTACTGGAGAGGCATCTTCCTTTGAAAGAATTTTAATAGTTTCTCTTCAGGAACTTCTGCGCTTCCTTTGACTTTCATTGATACAGTTGCTGTATTGGATGATAGGTTAAGCTAAGAGAAAAATTACTTCCTGGGGTTAGTGACTATTCTTCCTTTGCTATTTTTATGGAGAAGAGCCATGAGGTTCCCATAGAGGTTCCCATATTCACATCTAAAATGGACTTTGTTGTTTATCAGTGCTTTTTTGTCAGCAGGGTACTTTGCCAGCTCATAATAGAAGGCAAGCAGTTGTCTGTACAGGCAGAAATATACCTGTGAGAATCTGCTGTGACACATCCTGTAGATCATGTACAGTACTGAATTGGTAAACAGCTCTTTCTAGATGTTTGTTTTGGTTTTTTTTTTTCCTCCAAAACAGGAAAAAATTCAGGTTAGCAGATATTATGCATATTTCTATGAGTGGAAAGAATTTACTTTCCAACCTTAGCATATGTGTGTATATACTGTTATCTGCTGTTAGTTTTTAGGCTTCTATTGAGCATCAGACTACTGAATGACATTTTTGTATTTGGCTGTGGCCTCTCATACTGGAGGACAGCTTCTGATAACCCCAACAACAAGAAGAAACCTACCCTGCATGACTGGAAGATATTTCAACTTTTTTGAAGTGTTTCTTGGCAGAATCGATATTGGAAACTTGCTTGTTGATAGTAAATAAAATTGGACTGAACTACTTGGAATGCACAATGTGAGTGTTGCTATTGAATGTAAGGGTATAAAGATTAAAGATACCTATTTGTTCCTTTTGTCATTAGTAGAAGTTAGTGGACTCTGTGTAACTATTTTGTAGCACTTAATTTTCCAAGCTTGTCCTTCTATAAAACATCTGGCATTCTGTAGCAGAGAATACCTAATGCCTAGTTTAGTTTCTTCAATCTTGCTTAAGAAAGCATGTGATAGGACAAGGGGGAATGGTTTAAAACTAAAAGAGAATAGGCTTAGATATGATGTTAGGAAGAAATTCTTTACTGTGAGGGTGGTGAGGCACCGGAAGAGGCTGCCCAGAGAAGGTGTGGATGCCCTGGAAGTGTTCAAGGGCAGGCTGGATGGGGCTTTGAGCAACTGGGTGTAGTGGAAGGTGTTCCTGCCTGTGGCAGGGGATTTGGAACTGGATGGTCTTGAAGGTCTCTTCAAATCCAGGCCATTCTATGATTCTATATTGATTAAACTTCTTAGTTGGTGGGATGTTGCTGTATGTGCACTTGACCTTAGGAAACTGAGATATTGTAGGACTGGTAGTTTTTTGAAACTCTGAATTGACTGGATTTGTGTCTCTTTCTGGAGGAAAAAAAACAAATCTTGTTGCATGTGGCCTCCTGAAAGGAAGATTGGCGGTTGTACAGTGGGTACACCAGCGACACAATTTTGACAGGACTGATTCAAAAGGAACAGAGTTATTGAAGCAGAGAGACTCATCCTGGCCCCACTATCCCTAGACCTTTGACAGCAAGGAATACAATGTCGTTGATCAATTCTCCAAGAATATGATAATTCAGGACTACTGGAAAACTCATTTTTGGTCATATGATGGAATCAGAGGCATGGCATCTTGCAGCTTTTCTGTAATAAAAAGTTATCTCCATGGACTGAATTCTATGTGATGCATTTTTTAATCATCTTTTAAAATGCTCTCTTTCTGACTCAATTTTGACTTCTGTAACAGCTGTAGATTCTGTATGATGTTCTCAGTTCCATTATAAATATAACTTCAACTGTCTGCAAAAGTTATTTCTGTTAGAATAGCACTCATTTGTACTACAGCTATGCATTTTCCTGAGATGACATAGTTTTTCATACAGATGGAAGTAAACAATGCCAGTTGCTTTACCAAAATGGGCAGTAGAACAGCTGCAAGACATGGTATTTGGCAAATCCCACCGTTTAGATTAATCCATTATTTTTTTAATCTGTTATCTTCTGTTTAGCAGTGTGTCGAACTTGAAGTAAATCACACCCAACTCCAAAGCATCTGAAATTTACATACTGCAGCTGAAATCCAATAGTGAGCAAGTTTTTTTTGTTTATTTCAGATGAAAACTGGGATGATGATCAGCTTCTTGGATTTGAACCATGCAATGAAAACCTTATAACAGGTTGTAACATAATCAACGGGAAGTGTGAATGTGACACCATTCGGACCTGTAATAATCCATTTGAGTTTCCAAGCCGGGATATTTGTCTGTCGGCCTTAAAAAGGATTGAAGGTAAGCGCTTGTCTTCAGTAATTCAGAGTTAGTAATTTTTTCTGTGCAGTTGATGAAAAACTAGAGTTTAGTTTATATGTTTTAGGATGACTTGTGTAGTTTCAGATACCTCTGAAACATGTCTTCTACGTGTCAGAAAATAGGTGTATGTTTTAGAGGAAGATAGTACCTCATAACCTTGGAATTCCAAATGCTTAAGTTTAAGAAGGAAAAAAAAAAAAACATGCTTTGTGTGCTATAATGTTTGCAGATTATAAGACTGAACAGTTCTGTTTGTAGTTTGTAGTAGCTACCTTTGCTTATCTTCAGCTGCAAAGCAGTGTGGAGTACTCTCCTTAGATGTGTAGATGTGGCTGAATCATGAATAAACACAGTGGATTTTAATAGTAAAGGCATAGAAAAAGGAGTAGTTACTGATTATACTTGTATCTCTTATTATATGAACACATGAATTGCTATTTTCTGTGAGTTTACATAATGTTACATTACCTTAATGCTCGCATTTTACAGTTCCTATGTTCCTTTGATTAGATTTGTATTAGGCCCCATATGTTTATGCTTATGCATATATTCATGTTTGTTTTGCTTTTTTTTTTCTTTTTGTTGCCTATTGCTGAACCGAGAATAAGTTGGCTCAAATAAATTCAGCTGGAATTAAATTTATATGGCATATTTCTGGATTGTTCTGAACAACAATCGAAGGAGTGATCTTGGACCGTTTCTAAGATGCTGTAATTACTGTTTATTCTCCAAAGTGTTCAGGAACATGCAGAAGTTGATTAGTGATGTGGATCTGCTTAATTAGACTACTTTAAACCAATGTTTAAAGTCGTATTGCAAAAGTGAATGTATTTATAAGGCTACTGAACGTATTTTAAGTTAAGGGAATTTTTGACTTAAGGAAGTGTGATGTGATGTCATCTGTTGTACTTCTTTTGCGTTGAAAAAATTGGTTTTGTGCTACAGACTTTGAGGAGATGTGAGAAACTGGAGAAACATACTCATGGTCATTGGTCATGATGTTGCTCACTAAAGATGTACTAGTTCTTGGTCTGGGATGTTTGTGGTTTTTTTCCTTTTGTAACTCTAGGAAGAGCAGAGGCAGAACCTTTGGTCTGTTGTTGATGTGGTAGTGGGCAATAGCATGTATGGGTTCTTCAGTCTTACCATTTCTTTTTTGACTC
Organism: Melanocharis versteri; assembly: GCA_013397845.1. NCBI lineage: Eukaryota > Metazoa > Chordata > Aves > Passeriformes > Melanocharitidae > Melanocharis > Melanocharis versteri. Next base: position 194,032 of record VZTG01005000.1, on the reverse strand, counting down.
GTCATTGTGTGACTAAGTCTGTAGTATTTCAGCAGGACTCCACTGGTATGGCAGTTCATAGTGTGTTTAACTCGCTAACAGATGAAAATCTGCTGTAGGTTGTCTTTTTGTACTTTGAAGCCTTGGAAGAAATGGACTTAGCTTGTGGAATGGCGTAGCTGAAGCAGGTTGATTCTGAGCCACTTGCTTTCAGTGATCTCTTTTTTTCAGCTAAATTTTCATTTTAAAAAACCAGAATTTTATAATTAGCCATGAGGTAACAGTATTCTACATGTAAACTGTCTGGTGTAAGAGCTGTGGTGCAGTTATTTTTTCAGAGATGTAATTTTCCTTTTTTTTTTCTCGGTTTCCTTCAGAGTGGGAAGGGTGTTCTTCCAAAGCCTCAGACTATGGGGCACCAGTAGAAGTGTTTAGGGCCTGTTGACTTTTTAATTTTTCACAGTTGGAAGGGATGGCTGATGCAAGTGTTGAAGCAACAACGGTACCTTTAAATAAGAGAAGTCTGGCAGTTACAACTTGAGTGTTATAACAGTCCAGCTTTTACTCATAAGAATGTGAATTTGCATTTGCATCCTTGGACTGTCAAACTGTACCATTGAGGGATGTTGGAAGGTAAATCCCTTTGTGTTTCCTAATAGACAGGCAGAAGTCATAAAGTAATTTTGATTTCTGCATTTTACAGATACGGCCTGGTAAATTTGCCTACTGAGTTTTGCACTGTAAATGCTTATTCCCTCTTTCTCCAACTAGGATTGGTAATTGAATGCTAACTGCTAATGGAGGTTGTTTCTTTAAATGCATTAGTTCTTGTTTTGGTAATTAAAACCAAAGTAATGCTTCATCCTGTACCTAAGCTAACGGAAAAGAAGAATAACTTTTTTCCACTAGTGCTTGCCACATCCCTGTTTGCTAAGCAAGCCAAGTCTCTTAGGTAGAATGGAATAGACACTTTGGTGTGTCCCAGCCAGTATTTGCTGCTTGAATATTTCAGGTTTTCAAATTTTAATAGTCTGAAAATGGAATTCAACGACTTGGAAAGTCTACCTGAAACATGGCTTAGGTAGTACACAAACCAGAGGGCTCTATGAGCTTCTTAAAATACAGCAATCTTTCAGTTTATTGAAGGCAAGCTAAATCTTAAAGTGTTGTGTCATGTAAAAAGGGATGATTCATAAGATCTGTTAAGTATGTCAAATTAAGATTTTCCTGAAATCAAAGTACTGATGTATACTTCACTCCTTTGGCTTGTCTGTTAAAGATAATAGCAGGAAGATTTGAAACTAGTAATTTAAACCTTTAAATATTCTAATAGAAGCTGTTGCCATGGAAAGTGGGACCAAGGGAGGGTAATCTAACTTCTCTCTCCTTACCACACTTCACATGGATAATTAAATACACAGTGTGATTAAAAAGATGTAAGTTAAATACCTGAATGATGGATACACCATAATCAGAGTTGCTGAAGAAAACTGCACACCTTGCTGAAAGCCTGCAGATAAGGAATCTGTTGCATAGATACAATCTGACAAGTAACAAACAGTGAGCTGAAATCTGGAATCCCTTTTCCATATGGGAATATGCTAAGGGATTGAGGCTTTTGCATGTACTTCATTTTCTTGTGTCTTTTTCTGCTAGCACCTTCCCTTTCAAGAGCCTTTCCAGTCATCTTCCTTCTTTATCTAGTTTGTCTTATACTTAAGCTTTTCAGCCTATGTGTGGTCTTCCCTTCTGGGCTTGATGTCAATTCTAGCTTTTTTACTCTGCTAACCCAAAGTTTTCTCTTGTTACCTTCGTGTAGCATCTTTCTTTTCCTGTTGGCTTGGGTTCTGCCTGCCTTCCTGGGCTCCTCATGTTTCATTCCATCTTTACCTCTCTATGTCCCTTTCTTTGCTTACCTATTTAATTCTGTTTGTACCCCAGTTCACTTAAAACAACTTCTTCTATCCCTCCTTCCCAAAATCAAGTTGTCTGGGCTCTAATGTCAGTTTTTTTAGATGTCATTGACAGGCCCTAAAGCCTTGTTCTTTATTTTGTCTCCCTGAGACTTACTCTACCCTGTACTTTGAAACCTGTAATGAGAAGAGATTAATCTCTACTCAATTGTATGTAACCTCTGTAGGGGTGCTGATGTCTTTTGGGAAGAAAGCATGGCGAGGCTGAAGTGCAGTCTCAGTAATACAGGTACTCAAGGCAATTGTCGTCTCCACCCCTTGCCCTTGTTTTCCTGAAAAACAGTAGGATTAGGCACATTTGAAAGGGTTGATTTGGTCATAGAACTTGGTAGCCAACTTCTAATTTTCATGTAGACGTGCTGGAAATGTTTAAAGAGTTCTTACTTCAATAGAGTATATAGCATAAAGCACATTTATGGTTAGAGGTCTCCCAACTCCGTCACCAGGCTTGAAGTGCCTGTTTCTCTACATGGACCATCAGGGACTTTTCATAAAGAAGGTTTATGTAGAAGTCATAAAGCATCCTACTGTGAGGAAATGTACACATTTGGGGCTAGAAAGAAACTGTCTGGAAAACCTATTGCATGCCTAGTGATAGTAATAATAATAACAATAATAGATTCCTGTGTCAGGGTGTTTAGGTTTGGTTTCATTTTTGTTATTGTTGTTTAAAATGCTTTTGGTTATTGTCTTGATGAGTGCCTGTTCTGATATGGTTCAGGAAATCCTGTGTTCTTGAGACTGGAAAGCTTGTTTCTCTTCAGGAGCCTGCTAATGATGACAGCCTGGTTGAACTTGGACTGCTGGAGTGGACTGTGAAAAATATGGCCAGGGGATGGAAAATGACAAGATGCCTTCAGTCTGCTGAGCCACAGTTAACAGGCAGGAGTCTTAATAAGCTGCAGCTATGCATTCTTGCACTCACTATTTGCAAAGAATTAGCTGCGGCCAGCACAAAAGAGTCAGTTCTCCAGACTTGGTGTGAGATACTGAGGATTGGGGATGAGGAATTATTGTTTAGGTAAACAAACTCCTTTCACTTGCATTTCTGTCCACATGTAAAATGTGCTGCTGATACTAAATAATTGAAACTGTTGTTTTAAGAATTGCTTCTTGGTTACCTGGCTTGCACCTTTCCAGGCTATTCACTGCTGTCCTTCATAGGTGAAAGGAAAAGGCCTTTTAAGTTTCTGGTATCTATTAGGCTGGCTTATTGCAGCACGCTCCCTGCATTCCATTATTTTTTACATGTAACTGAATAACTTTATGCTGACAAATGTTGCAATACCTGTTAGACCAGTCCTGGAATAACAAATATGAGAAGGTAATTTTATTCTGAATGCTTGTTTGGTTGTTGTTAAGTTTGATTTTGTGTAAAACTTCACTTGTGTGGTCTTAATGGCTGTATTGAAAAGCTAGAACAGAATAGATCCAGCTTCATGCTGATTTATCAAGGAGTGGAGTGAAATACTTTCAGATGTGCTTAATCTGATATATTTTCCACTCCCCTTGCACAACAATTAACGTATGTTTTTGCTCAAATAACTGAACTTTGAAGGTTGGCATGTATTTGCAATAAGGAATGCAGTTGTGGCAAAGATCCAGATTTTACCCTTGAACGTGCTGGTGTGAGCCAAGTAAGTGCATTTGAAGGCAAAATTTCACATGAACACTGAGACAACTAGCAGTATAGCTTTTGGGCTTTTTCCTGAATGCATAGAGACAGAAGGGAAAATACCTATTTGATATGGAAATAATACAGATTATACTGGAATACTAATACGACCTTCAATATACAAAGCAATTTTCTAAAACAAAAAGGGAAGAGAACTTGATCATTAATTGATGAGAGGGTTCTGTGACAGTGGCACATCTGGCAGTGCAGTTGCTTTCACAGCATGACAGTGCAATGTTACGTTTGCAGTACTTGTCACTTTTTCCTGACTCTAGTTCATCAGAGAACTGTTCCCTGATCAAGGAAGTATGATCTTTTCCTAATATATTGGCTATTTTAGCATGTCCTGTTTTTAAGGCAAGTTACCACACAGGCAAAATCTATGCCATGAGATTTCAAGCTAACCAGAGGAAAACCTTGTAGAAGTTTCAGAAAGATATCAAAAGGGAAAACTGACTTTCGTATTTCTGTATTGATGTGGCTGGATACCTAATTTTAGGCTTAATTAGATTATGAATAATGCAGTTAGTATTAATAGGGAAAAAGCTGCATTGCAGGAACTGTTAGGAGGGAAGATTGAATATAGAACACAACACTGAGCAGCTGGTTAAAAAACCCTAAAGTGTTAGCATCACAAAAATTGTTTGCAATTGGAAGTAGTGCTGTATCTCTTCTATTTTTCCTTGCCATTTTATGGAAATGTGTGGTGGTTTTGTGGTGTAGTAACTGATCTTACTGCCTTGCTGTGTTGCACTTGCTCATGTAAGCTGCTGTACAGATGCCATGCCTGCCTTTCTGCATCCAAATCCTTGGGCATGTAGTGCATATGGAGAGCATACTGGACCTTCAATTTGTGACTCTTCAGTTTCCTTTGAACTTGGCAGTGTTCGAAATTGCTGTGGACAGAAGTGTAACCTTAACTGTAGGCCCTGAGATAGGACTGTGTGACAAATGCCTCCTACAAAGCCAGCAGTCAGATGTGGTGGTCAAAGCAGGGTTGTTCCTAGAGACAAAGGAGCATTCTTACCCTTTTCTGTTTCAAATCCTTACCTGCATTCACCTGAAATTGAATACAGGATAACTGATTGTACCTGGAGCTTCTCTGAGACCAGGAAAGAACAGGGCAGGTATCTTACGGCTGGTCAGATCTTGCTCTTGATAAATTCTGTGCCTCCCAAAAGCTCTTTTCCATGTTGGCAAGGAGGCTGTGCTTGAAGTATGTCCACTTCAGCTGTAGTGGCAAGTTACAGGTTTAAATGAATGCTTGACCTTACTTCTGTTCAAGTTGAGGAAGAGAGTGAAAATGGAGCAGGTGACTTTCAGCAGAACGCTTCCAGATGCAGTGTTGATTTTAAGGATCAAAAGTTAGCTACACGTGACAGAAGAGACCCGAGCAAAGATCTCAGATTGAGTGGTGTGTAAACATTAGGTTAATGTTGTATAGTAGAGCAGGAAGCTATATTCCTGTGGCTGGGTCACAGGTCTTGTTTTGACAGGGCAAGTCTTGTTTGGATATATGTGGCATTGATACTGACAGAGATAACTGAGTGTTGAATGAATGTATCCAGTGATAGTGGTATCAATGACATAGTGGTCAATATGACAATTTTAGTACAGTGGCTATGTCTCTATGAATAATAAAAAGCAGTTTATTGTAAAATCAACTGGTTTTTTCTTTGTTTGATCACCTCCAGTAATTTCAGTTGTCTGTTTAAATGAATGCTATACCAATATTTTGTGATTCTGAATGGCTGTATAGCATGGAACAAACTATTTTAGCACTTTGTTTCCAAATTTAGGCCTTGAAGTTGTTGTGGTGTTGTTTTCTAAGTAAAACAAACACTATGTCACTTCCACATCAGACTAATTTTTCTTCTTTAGAGAATGAGGCATTACCAGCAAAGTGTTTGTGTCCAAGATGCATGTATGTATGGAGACTGGAATCAAAGCGAGATCCTTGGAACCAGTTGGCTTTTAGAGAAACTTTGGTTTTAAATGTGAAGCCTGACCTTGAGGTTGAATGGCTTTCTCAAAAGGAGATCCAACCAAAGACTTTCTTAGTCTTAACGATGATATAAAAGAGCTCTACCCATTCCTGAATTCCTGCATATCTTCTCTTCCCTGTTGTTCTAGATTCCTTCAAGTGTTCTGTGCTCGAAGTGTTTTAAATTATAGCTGTTCAAGTTCATGAATACTTCCTTCTTCATTCAACAAGTAACTTACGTAGCTTGTCTAGAATCAAATGTTATGTAAGTTCTGCCTTTCTGTCCAGAAGATGTAAAGCTTTCAATAACTCTTGGCTTCAGTAAGGAACAGAAAAAATGGTACTTTTGTGTGTTTTAGAGACATGTAAAAATTGTTGTCATAGTGACAAACCAATCTACATAATTTAAGGTGCTAGAATTTAAATGACTTATCAGATATATATGCCAAAATTGCAGCTTCTATAAATGACTGCACTAATAATGTTAAATGTTGAACATTTTTGGCACTAGCATATAACTTTAGAAGGACCAAGAAAACACTCTTTGGATTTAAAACAAGTATAAAAAAACCCCAAGTCCCAAACTCGAAACTCAAATCTGCTTTTGACTCCTGGTTAGGAGGTGCAGTCATACACAGCAGCAGAAGAAATGCTTGACATTCTCATCATGTGAGCTGGGGCTTCCAGCCCTTTTGGCACGCTTACGTGGGTACGTCTGACGTTTTTCTTCACAGTTGTCATGTCAGACTTCTTGTAGAAGTAAATAGGGAACAGAGTAATGCCAAAAGCAACATTTCATCTTTCTGCTTTGGGTCTCTCTGTAATTTGTATTCATCGCTTTATGGGAGTTTTGAACGCAAGTTCCTAAACTCTTGTTCATGTTTATAAGTCAGGATAGAATACTAGTATCAAGGTTTTACAACTTGAGTAAAAATAATGTACTTTTAAAAAGCTAATCTGGATGCTTCTGAAGAAAATCACTTCAAACATCCGAAGTGGTTTAATAAACTTGTGACTGATATACCATACTATGATGATGGATAGAAAACAAGATGTAAAATAAGTCTGTTAAACAAAACATTTCTAATTACTTGCTGCTATAATTTGTGGGCAGTGTGGGTATTCTTTACCTGGGTAGTTCACACGTGACAGAAAACTAAAATAGCAATCTTGATGCTGTTGCTTTTCAGAAGTCTTGCACTTCATACTGCCTATCAGTTCAAGAGTTAAAGCATATACTTCAGTCTGTGACATCATTCTGAGCATCTAGTCCTTACCATGCTGCAAGCCACTGCTCTTAGCTTCCAGCTTGCAATAACTGGATGCCTTCTGCTGGGGCTTTGAATGTCCTGCAGCATAGGCATACTGATGAGAAGGACAAATGCCTCGAGCCTGGAACTCACCTGCTAGAGCTGGAGAGCTATTGGGAGCTTAATGCTGTCAATCTCCTTGAACTGGATCTGTCCCTGAACAAGATGCTGGCAGCTGCCAAGTCATGAGTAAGAAGAGCATAGTAAGGCAGGACTCCTCATCCCAGCTTTACTAGAAACTGGAAATTCCAAGTGAGCCAAGCAAGATCAAAGTGCAGTGTGTCTGTGTGTGTGTTTGTGTGTGTGTATGTGTGGAGAGGTGGAGGAGGGGAGAATGAAAAGAGGAAGAAATACTCATCTTTTGTTCCCTGACATCTCATCCTGGTGTTGGAGAGTTAAAACACTTAATGGATCAGCTTGCTAATGCTGTTTGTTGTGTGACCTTTGGTGTGTTAAGCAAGAAGTGGAGTATTTCAGGACAGTGGATGTTTGGGAGAACATACAGTTAGTAGAGGGTGGATGAGACTCGGATCCTGGCTCAAGGGCTGTACCAGGGTAGCAGGGCCCTTATAAAGAAATATGTGATCTGACTGGTTCACTGATAGGTCTGAATCTCTTACAAAACATGATACACATAACACCTAATGAATGAGTCTGAGGCATGCTAGAAAATGAGGAGAAGAGGAAAATGTTGCTGTTTTCAACATGTTAAGTGTGCTATTTTAGAGCTTTTCATTACTGCATAAAGTTATTTTAACTTTAGCAAGATTTTGGTTTTCTAAGCATGTATTTTCTTAGTCTTTTTCAAAACTCTGAAGGGTGTTACTTAGATTCCCAAACCTCGTCTGTGGGAACTAGCATCATGTAAAGGGATGTTACACATTGGTACTGCCAAAAAACGGTTTACTCTCTCCTTTGCCATTGTCTGAACAAGCTGTTTATTGAAATGAGGTTAAATAAGGACTCTGGCTAACCTCTAATTAACAATCCCTTATGCGGATTGTCCTGTATAAGGACTGTGCTTTACTACTGTGTTCTGCAGGTTCCTTACACTGCAGAAGAGTTTTAACAGATCTGTTCAGTACTTATGTGACATGAGATTAAATGAAATTTTAAAACGGAGATAAAGCTGTAACTTCACAATAACACATCCCTAACTTCTTTTGAATGACACTTTAACAGTACTGTAACGTGAGTAGCTCTCTTACACATAGACCAGAGCATGAGTGCCCATCATAAGAAAGCCCTGCACTTTCTGTAAGCCACCATTGGTTTGGTTCAGGAGGCTGCAGACGGAAGTGTCTGTGTCTGACATTGAGTTTACTCAGAGTTCTGCATTTGTGAAGCATTGATTTGCCGATGCACTTATTCCAATAATCTCTGTTTTTTTTCTCCTCAATCCTAGGGACTATTGCTGTAAAAACTACTAGCTCATTGACAAGGGAAAGAGTGCTTTGTTTTCTAGCAGAAATCTAGTCTGTCTTTACAGCTGCAGTCCACAAAACTCATCGCTATGTGATGAAACATGGTTTCACATCAAGTCACATATGCACCTCTTTGCATCTATGGTAGATCTTACTTGCTTGATACTTTACATAACTGAAATTCAAATCTGTGGAATATGGAGCAAGAAATAAAACTTGCTGAAATCTTACTTTCTCATAAAAGCCCAGTGGAAATCTATGAATCATTGCTCGGTCTGCAGGATTGGCTCACCTGTGAATCCACTGTGGCAGATCTTCCCTTTTTTTGTTGTTTTTCTCCTCCCTCTTCTTCTTCCCCACCTCTTAAAGGCAAAATCGTCATAGGCTGCATACAGTTAAGGAACTTTCTGAAGAGTGCAAGGATTGCTATGGAGTTGGAGGAAGTGTTTGGGAAGGCAAAGGAAACTTGTCAAAAGGACAAGAGCTGTATCATGCTTGTGATCTTGCTTAAGTTTTGGGATTTCTTTTTTTTTGTCGTTTTTGTTTTGTAGCTTGGTGGCTTTTTTGGTTTTCTTTTGCTTGGTGAGGGTTTTTGTTCTTATTTGGGGTGGTTTCTTTTGTTGTTTTGTTTGGTTGCTTTTTTTTTTCTGTACTGAAACTAAAATACCTCAACCTGTCTGTTATTTACTAAGGTATGTATAGTAGGTAGAGACCAGAAGTCCTCATGGTGTTCCAGGGTTACAAAAGTTGGCAAATGGGAACTGAAACCTAAAGTATCTGTGAGGTGTAGCCTAGTAAGAGTATGATATCACTTTAAATTTCTTTGTTAATTTTCCCACAGAAGAAGCATATCTGTCTTAAATAAAAAAGAAATTGTTTGTTACCTGGCTACATCTGTGCAAGGTGTGTTCTCTGAATGTGACTTTGATAAGGTTTCTTTTCTTAAAAATAAATTTTAAAAAGGCAAGCTGCTCTGTGCCTTGTAGTCCGGTGGTTTTGACCCATCCTGACTAAGTTGGATGAATTGATACTTCCTTTCTCATCTGTGTTTTGTGTAAACAAAGACTGACCTAGTTTAGACATTAAAATGCTTCTGGCTTTGAATCCCAAGTGGAAAAAGGGGCTTTTGAGTTTATGGCCTGGTGAAAAGGGGGCTTTCTGCTGGCTCTTGCCTTAAGGAGTTCATGTCTTTATGCTCCTCTGTGTCCCTGTTGCCTTGACATGACATGCTGAGTGTCCATGCTGTGACCTGGGGAGGGGAATCCCTTAAGCTCTTGAGGTCAACAAAGATTCTTTATTGACAAGTTGTGATTCAGACAGTGTTGTAAAGAAATGAGGCTTTTATCATTCTGCTGCTTTTGTCTCTCAGTCCCTGCTTTTCTGTTTCCTGCTCATGATTACTTTTGAATTTTATTAGATTTGACCAATTTCAACAAATGGGTAAGGACTTCAAAGATATTATCATTCTGCAAGTCCTGAATATGTGCAGGTGACTATGAGACTGTACAGCAGGAAATCAACTTCAGTATTAGGCAGCAGAGAATCTGTGGGAGCTGAAGGACTGATGAAGAGAAATATACTATTACTATTTGAACAACTAGAAAAGCTTCAATTGAAACTCATCATCTCGAGTGCTACAGAATGCAGTTCTGAGATGAAGCCGCAGGGAGCCAGGCTTAGTAATTTCAGTGCTAGTGACACTATGTGTTCTCTATTCTGTTCTCTGCTGTCAAATGCTTCCAGTAAAAAAAAAAAAAAGTAATAATAATATGGTAGATACAGTAATTTGAGGCTCTAGATGCCACTAGGTGGCAGAACCCCTGCATCTATTTTGTGGATTTCTTTATGTGCCTTGATTCTTCATTGAGTATATTGAAAATACTTTTCAGCTATCATGTAATGAGGATAGACATCAGTAGGGATGCTTATGTGCTATCCTAGTTGGGCTTATACTAGCTGCTGTTATGGGAAACATAGAGGGCTTGCAACTCACTCTTATCCTTACTTGTTCAATCTGCTACCCCTTCTGAAAAGCCTGCTACTCAGAGCAGTTGCTTGCATTTAGTTTCAGTTAGATGTCAACACAACTCTTTCCCTTTTTCTTGATCCTGTTGTTAATAGATGAGAAATGAGGAGATGACAGTGACATTTAAGAGGAATGTTTTGTAAAGAATGCAGTGGCAGGAGCATGGACATGGTGAATGGTTTAACCTGTGGTAGAAGGTGAGGTTTTTGAGTGTTGGAAGCTCAGTGTTTTGGAGTGACTCATTTCTGTTAGGGAGACCCTTGTAGCTGAGTAGTTATCAGCTGGGAAACAAATATGTCTTGAAGAATACCCATTAATGATTCTCTTTAATAAGGTTCCTCTTCTCTTAGTGCTAGTCTTTGATTGCAATGTGCTTGCCATCCATTCATTGTGGGAGATCATTTTAGATTCATTTTATTGCTGTTTTGACTTATACAGCAGCTGGGATGGTGGCTGAAAACAGTCCAAGAATAGGGTCATTTCCTGCCTCTATTTACTAGTAGAGGGCTATGTAGTTGTGGGTGTTGGGGACAGGATAAATTCTGCAATTATGTATGTTTACATGTTGTATTAATTGGGATACAGCCCTCATCTTACATTAGGGGGTACAGTGCTACTAAGGCAGGAGATGTCCATGTCCTCGTGATCTACTCATGAGTATGCCATCTCATTTAATGAAGACCTCTGTGAGTGCGTGCTTAGTAATGAATCTGATAAATACTGATTGATGAATCTAAAAGCAGTATGGGTCTGTTTCTTTTGGTGCTGGATTTTAGAAATATCATCTAGATATTTCAAGTTGGAGTGTTAAAACTGAAGTGTCAGATTTTAAAGCAACTTGATTAGGGTTTTCGAAAGGTATTAGAATCGCTTAAGAGACTGTGATATCTGCTCTGCATTTTGTATACAGCTGATGCTGTGCTGCATGAGGGCAGTTTATTTCAGGTGTTTCTGACCACCTATGAAGAAGTATGAAGGGATAAGAGCTTACTCCATTTGTTTGGTAAATATTGGTCAGTTTATAACTTTATTTTGCTCTTCTGGAATAATCACATGAATGAGAATCACCTTTTGAATGTAGTGTCTTGGAGTAATTGTACAAGTCTCTCATTTCTCCATAAGTTCAAATAAAAGTTTGCATGCAAATGGCTTTTTCCCATCTCGGTTTTTTTTCAGTGCTCCAGTCAGCTGTGCACAGTCTTCTTTACCTTTTTAGTATATCTACTGTGCCTGCTTCTAACTATCTTTTCTCCATCTACCCTGCATCAAATCAGTCCTTGCTTCTGAGGATCTTCCTGGGCATGCACACACCTCATGAGTACCTCATTCCTTCCTTCATCCTCTGTGGATGTGCTCTGAACAGCTGATCAAGAAATGCAAGCGTTGTTGCACTTGCAGCTGCTGTCCAGCTCTGCAGTACCACTTTGAGGATGCAATAGGGATGTTTGTGGACTTATGCTCTTGGTGGTGCTAGATGTAACTCTCATTCTAGTCTGGACAAGGTAAAATTGGGTGGGTTTTTTGGCGTTTTTTCTTTTGTTGTTGGTGGTGGGTTTTTGTTTGGTTTTGTTTTTTGTTTTTGTTTTTTAAGGAGGAGATTTTCGGCTGTCAGATGCAGGCAGCATGGCCTTTTTTGAAAAGCTCTTTGTTGGCACACATCTGAAGCTAGTTTGTCTTTACTGTTCCTGTTAAAACTACTAGTGTTTGTTTGGAGCGTCTTTGTGGAACACGTATGGAAACACTGAAGGAAATACTGTGAAGAAAAGAATTTCAGCCAAAAAATAGAGTAGTTTTCAGGAAGGTGCTACTTTGGCTTTCAGTCTCTTTATCATAGAGAGGTAAATTGAAATAACAAGCCCAAATACCAAAAAGTCATCTGTTTTTAATTTAAATGTATTTTTAAAAATACACTATGCTGACAGAAATGCCTGCAGCATCTTGGTGTTCAGAATTATGTGTATAGTTTCTCTGTTGTATCCTGTTCATGTCATCAGCTCTATATAACTTCTACCTACAAACCAATACTACAGAGATCATTCAACAGGCTTTATTTGTGGTGTAACAGCCATGGGTATTTATGCATAATATACCTTCAGTTCCAAGTTATGCTGAAGTTATTGTTTTCCTACATCATACAGTAGGAAAGATGGTATTTCTTCAAAGTTTAAGGTTGGTTGTTATAAATGAGATTCTTATGTTTTGTTTTTCCTAATTTTAAGTAGAACTTTAAAAATCATGCATAGAAAGCAATCTTCCTTTCAGAAAGGAAATTTTTTGACTCTGTGTTTTCCTGTGATGTGTTGAAAATAGCTGATGGTTGGATCGTTGCAACTTGAGAGCTCCAACACACAAGATCTGTGTAATGCCTGGTGAATCTTGCTACTGTCATTTTGTACAGTATGAACTTAGCATACTAAACTGGTGATGAAAGCAAGTTTGTGCTGAGCAGATGAGCAGTGATGTCTGGATGTAACATCCCAATTTTGTTGACTGTTTGGAAGTGATGGTGGCTCCTGATGAAGCTATTGCAGTGAGGCAGAAAGAAAATAAACTCTCTAAGCAGGCTTTGGCAGACCTCAGATGCTGAAGAGTTCAGTGTTGGTGAAGGGGGTTACTGAAAGAAAATGTGGCGGGCATGCGGAGACACTGAAAATACTACAATTCCAAAGATAGCTGTGAAGTATGCATTAAGAACAGTGCTATCAGAGATAATGGTGTATTTCTGTCCTGTTGATGAGACCATGACTAATACTCAAGAGATGTTCCCCTTTGTGGTAGAGGTCTTGCGTGGGGTCTTGATGGGTTTTCATTTAGAGAGGGAAGAACTGGAAATCCATTGTGAGGGGAAATAATCTTGTGTAACGCAGCAGACTTGGGTTATATTAGACCTTGTTTTGGAATATATGAAACACTGTGTGATATCTGCCCGTGAGATTTGGTGACACTCTCGAAAAGAGGCTTGGCTTTAAAACACTGTTTTGTCCTGATGTACATACTGAGGCTGTATGAGTGCAGTGAGCTTTATTTAGAAATTCCTGAAATGATAATGATCCTTTTAGTCTTCCTGAAACAAGATGCAGAGAAGACTGACAATGCTGGTTTGGATGTCCAGATTGTGGCTGTGGTTCAAATGAATTTTCTGCTGACTTCTGTGTGAAGAAATCTAATTTCATCCTTGCAGTTCTTTTTTCATTTCACGGTAGATGTAATTGCTAACTGAGATACAAATGTTTTAATTCTCCAATGTAGCTTGATGTGGGATGTTCTTTTTCTGCTTATTTATGAGAATGTGTTTGGGGAGTGATGCATTGGTCTGGTGTGTCTTGTGCCCCTTAGGGACCTCAGTGACCCTGGGCTGTTGGTTTCAGAGGGCTTCTGAGACTCTGCCTGGCCAAGAAGGTAGGCAGTAAGGTTCTCTAGAGATGTCACACTGTGTTAAGTGGATTAGACTTGGACTGTGCAGCCAGTGGTTCTTACCAGCTCCAGCATGATCCTTTTTAGCAGGTGGATTAAGTCTATCAGCTCTGCAGTCCCTGGGTTCCATCAGTCTTGAGCCTGTGGATTCGTTGGCACTGGAAAAGGTAAGTCCCTTAAAAGGGAATTTTCTTTGGAATAAAACCACCCCATCAAACCCAGCATCATTTTCAGTTAGTTTTTGAAGAGGCAATTTTAAGAGTTGGTGCTGTGTATTTAGCCCTTTATTACTAATGCTGCACATGCCAAATTACCGTAACTTGGAGCATAGCTCTCGTGTTTCTCAGTGTGACTTTTTGGGTCTGACAAAGTTCTACTGGATCGAAGAGGATCACAGAGTACTCCAGAGCAGTTCTGTGGCTCTTCCTCGTGTGGTCCTGTTTGGATGGGTGGGAGACAAATTACAGACTGCAGTTGCTGGCACTGAGCATCTGCAGAAGCTACTGATGGATGCTTTCGCTCATCTCGCTCTGCAGCAGTGGCGCTGCAGCTGATCCAAAGAACTGTGCAAGAACAAATGAGCTGAGCAAGAGCCATGCCTTCCAAATGTTTTGAGGCACTCTTCTTGTGCATGTGAAGGTGCTGACCTCCTTTCCAGAAGATTATGGTAGAATTACTTTCTTTGAAGTGCAATAAGTGGTTATTGCCTTCACTGCCCTGTTAAGATTTAGCAAAAAGAACATTATGTGTACAGATGTTTTATCTGTGGAAAACATGAGGTATCTCTCAGGTGTAGTCGGGTCATACAGCTTTCTCTCTTGTTTAGAAATTCATCAATGGGTTGTGGTTCTTAGTGTCCAAAAATTATGGCGTGATTGAGACTTCCACTGTCTATGGCCTGAGAGGATATCTAGATATTTACAATTCATACTGTTCCACAGTGAACATTGTGCAGCAGTGGAAGGAAAGATGACCATTGTCTGAGTCAGCTCACTCACCTGTCTCCACTGCAGGTCTTGATCACATAGGAATTGAAATGCATTTCAGTTTTTGATTGTCAATCTATAGAACTTGAAATAGCAGTTAGATAGAGGGAAGAGCATTAAGAAAATAGTAGTGGAACAAGAATTTAAAAATTGGGGAAGAGGGATAAATGTTGAAAACTGTTCCTGACTCACTTTCTAGATATTAATAATGAGAGATTTTCAGTTTCTGATCCATTTGAAGCATCTCTGCAGAGGACACTGAGTTTGTCTTGCCATATTTCCATCCTTTTTGCTTGGAAAAACAGGTGCTGAATCATGAGTGAGCATTCACTGGAAATTATAGTACTGGTACACTGTAGTTTTCACTACTGAAGCTTCTGATGTAGCAAATGTGAGTTGTTACAATCCCTGTTACATTGTAGGTAGCTTGACTTGAAAACTTCCTCTTGTTTAGTCAACCAACATGATGGTAACTGACTGTCTCCTACTTTTCTCATTCAGTTTGCTCTTACAGTTCTCTAAACTGTAGTCACTTTCCTTTTTACATGCTAACATTTGTGTTGACTTTTTCTCAGCTAGTTGAGGGAGCTTTATATTCTTACATTTCACTTAATTTACCTCTAGGATTAACATTTTAGGGAGAAATTCATTGTTCCTGATAATAAAATCCTTTCTCTTCTAGTCAAGACACCTGCTTTGTTCTGTGCTGTATTCCCCAGAAACTATGAAATGTTCCCACTTCAATATTATGCTAAAATTGCTCCTTGGTAATTGCATGTGGAAGTACAGGATAAGTTTTTATCACTGTTTATAATACTTTCATTTCTATACTTTCATGGCTGAGGGAAAAAAGAGTCTTAAGTGTGTTTTTAGATGTTAGTAATGAAAATTTAAAAAATTGTATTTAACTAAAAAAAGAAACCCAAAACAGTAAAAAAATCCTGGAACATCCCAAAATGAAAAAAAAAGTCCAATAGTTGGACAAGGTAGGAGAAGCAACAACCACTATCTTTTCTTTTCAATCTCTTCCCTATAGAGAAGAGATGGAATCTAAACGGCATTAATTTTCAGTATTTTGCTCTCGCATAGTCACGTTTATATTCTCTAGTATTATGCAGCATTCCTGTGTGCAAGTTAGGTTTGATTAAAAAAAAAATCAACTTCTTTATTTTCTTAAAGTTCCAGGTTGTATAAGAAGCATGTTACTTTTCCTAGGTCAGCAGACAAATAACAAATACCATGAAAGCCAAGTGCTTGGAGAGCTTCCTAACATTTAAGTGTGGTGGAAATTTCCTTAGTTGCAGTGTTCAGCTCAGACACAACCTCATTGTCATGCTTTCACAGCATGCTTGTCCTTTTAACATGAAGATGAGTAACATAAATGGAAGTACTCAATATTAACTCTTTGCTAGTTCTTTTTAATTCTTGTGTGAAGCATTTCTTCCTTAAGATTTATTTTTGGATTTTGGAAATAACTTTACTAATAATTGTGACAGACTGCAGAGTCCTTTAGCTTTTCTAGTCACTTTTGGAATATAAAATATTTGATTTGAATATTAAATAAATCTCAATTTTTCTCTCTTTGGTAGTTCCCCTCTTCCCTTCTTCCCCACTTTGTGGACAAACCTTTGCCAGTTGTAGTCTTCACCTGTAGTATTTCCACCACTGCTGGAATTCTTTTTAATCTGACATGTTTATACAGACGTAATTATTTTTTGTAATTCCACATTCATAACATTCCTTTTACGATGTGCTCCCATTAGTTCTTAGTTCCCACTATTGATGCTGTTTTATTTAATATCGGGAATTTTCTAATTGTTTTCTGTTAACACAGCAATGATTTTATTCACTGAAAAGAATCCTGTTCGCTTTATGTATTTGTGTATATAATGTATATGACTTCAGATTATCTGTTCTTATATTCTTGTCAACTGATATATTGCTGACTGAATTCTAAAATGTTAATTTTAAAAAGTATCTTTTAAATAGTATCTAAAGTCTCAGGTGAAAAAATAAAAGGACTGTCTGTCCCTGTAAGATTTGAAAAGCAACACTAAAATATTTTTGGAGTATTATACTATTGTACTCAGCCTCATTCCTGTCTCTGTATTGCCTGCCTGTTGCCTTTTACTTTCAAAGCTGGTGGTACAGGTAAACACTTCAAAGACTGAGGAAGAGGATGCACTTGACCTCCCCTCAAAGCACTTTAGAGAGGAAGTACAACTGACTCATCAATGAAATTGTCTATACAGCAAATGCTGGTAAGTGTACTAAATGAACTGGAAAAACGTTGTCTATGGTCTTTTAATTTTAGCAGTCTTGTGATAGGACTACTGTTTAGATGAAAATGTATGTTTGCTTTTCAAGTTGAACGATGTGAAGTTAATCATTCTGTCTTTAATACATCTCTTCTCTCATCTTGGATCTAGAGTTGTCCATTTCTTTCAGACAGAACAAGAAGTTACTTTCCCTAGCCTGCTACCTTTCTTGACTGGCTGTCTTCCTTACGGTATATTCTCCTGTTCCTTGCACAGGGAGAATATTTCTCAGCAGCAACTCTACTTATCCACATACTTAAAGCACTGCTTTTTTTGGTGAAGGGGGGAATTGTTTCCTGAAGTATCCATGGAAGCATGTATGAAAGTGTCTTAGATCCGCACTTCAGTCCTGCCACTTATTTGCTAACTATGTTGAGTGTTTGTTATGCTCAAACCATTTTGAATCCTTCTGTAATCAGATTTACCTTGTCTCTCTAAGATGTGGAGGATACATGATCTGATAATAGCTAGGTGAGTGTCAGCTGATTAAACTGTAACTGCTCTTCTCCACGTGCTTAGCTTACTGCAAATGCATATACAAATTTCTGGGTTTAATTGGAATTTGCAGTTGGGGCAGAGTGAGCACCCTGTCATTTCTTGTCATAGATTAGCTGATAAGTGCTATCATTTTAAGACAAGGTAATATTAACGTGTTTTATATGGCATATTTGTGTTCTTGATGTCACTGGAAGTGGAAATTTAAAATTTGACCATTGTTATCCATTCTTAATTTCTATTCTCCTTATGTTTGCTTTATGCACTACTGCTGCTCTACATTAAACTTTGTTTTGGTTTGGTTTTTTGTTTTGTAAGCCCAAGAAAGCCCTTCAGTAATAAAATAGATTTTTGTAACTACTTTTAGAGAAACTTTCATTGTGGTAATTTCCTGGAAAAATTTACACAGGCATTTTCAGATGCTGTGGGTTTTGTTTGCTTGGAATTGATCCCCTTACCCTATGCAAAGTTCCAAATACACTTTTTCGTTAGTTAATTCTGTCGACTCCAGACACCGTCAGATGCGTACTTCTGAGTAGCTTCCGATGTTAAATGTTTATGTCATTGACTGAAAAGTTTTGAGGAACTTATGCTCAAACCACTAATGATTGTATCCCAGTGAGACATAGGACTTCTGTGCACTTTTATTTTTTCTTTCCTTTTTGCTACATGGAGCAGGCTTTCCATCAGTATAGGCTGGAATCCTTATTTCCCTTCAGTGTTTTCAAACATGGTTCTTAATGGCTTGAGAGACTGTATTTTAAGCAAATCTCTGCTTGCTTATTTTACAAACTTTGCTTGCATTAGCAGAAGCAAAAATACTTTCTGAAATACTAGTTGTCCCATCTGCTGCACAGCTATTGAAAACTCTCAATAGCATTTTGCTTTTCTGGTGCTGTCATTCCTGGTAAAACTCTTCCATATTATAATTACTGATGTAGTTGATAGTGAACCTTGAGAAGCAAACCAGGCTTTCTGTGACAATTCCTTTATTAAATATTCATAGAAACATCTGTTAACACCAGTGAGGACTGAAGAAAATGCCTTGCTGTCTCAAGGTAGTGTTTTGGAGCTTAAGGCTCTAAGGGGCTTCCATCACTCCAAGTTAATTTTAGCTATGAGACAGAAAAATTCAAGGGACAGAAAACTTAAAGCCATCTATTTGAATATGGAGAGACAGATGCTGCTTCACGAAAGTTCACTTATGAACTGCTTTTGTCCTAAAGTGCCCATCTTCAAGATGTGAAGTGATACCAGACAAGTGTCAGTGTGTGTACGTGGGTTTTGTGCAAAAGGACTGAAAACTGAAATGGGATAGCGTGAGAAATGCAGTGATGCCTGTTGATGGGAACTTTGACTAAGGAAAAACAGGCGGTGGTGTGACCAAGAACTGGGTGATTTAGGTATAAAAACAGAAGAGAGAAACTAAATAGATGATAAAGTTGAGAGCTTAAGGTCTGTGTGAGTATCAAAGAGGAAAGGCTGAGGTGTGATGGTAGCTGGTGTGGTGCACAGGAAGGTCTAGGAATGGAAGTAACAAAAGAGGTGTTCATAACATAACTGAGGAAGATAACTGAATGTGTGTAAGTTATGGGCAGTTTTGAGAAGAGGAAAAGGGAGAAGATGAAGGCAGTAACTAAATAAAAGCCTAGCTCTGTAACTAGGTGAGGATAAGACAGTCTTGAGAAGGCTGCAAGATGCTTGAGCTGCTTGAGAGCAGTTGAGAAGAATGCCTGTCACTGCGAGCGGAAGAGTGTCACTCTTAAGGAAAATTGTCTTACTGGATGATGAATCGCTGACAGGGGAAAGTACAGAAGATACAACTGAGCAAAGTGAAGAGTATTAATTCTCTGGGGCAGAAAGGTCAGCTGTGGATTTGGAATTTAAGGGCTCTCTTTGCTTTTGATTTTGACAGAAACATGACATCTAACAGAAGTGATAATGCCATTGTGGAAAGTCATTGTGTTAAATACCTGTTAAAGGGCTTTTGGCAGCCTGGTGGTTTACAAATGTGTTCAGAGAGCTTTTGATAAGATAGATACTGAGTAGTGGCAAGGTGCAGTCTGTCAGGGTGAAGAACTGCAGTATTGCCCACTTAGAAGCTTGTTTTTCTAGGTCAATGCATCTGTGTGAAGAAATGTTCCTTCTGTTATTGTAATTAATTTTATATTGATGGGCAGTGAGTGAGAGGGGAATGGAGTAGCTCTTAAAGCAATGTTAGAAGCATTGGTACGGTGTTTTGAGCACTTCTTTGTAGAGTACTTTCTGGGTCAAGATTTTTGATCGCATAGTTTGGGTTAAATCTTCAGTGCCCTGGGGTATTGGGGTTTTCTCAAACCTGTTGGTCTTCATGCTTAATGTTTTATTAAGCTTTAAAGTTTTGGAGGTGTTCAGCTTCTGACTTCAAACTAGGAATCTTTACCTTCTCTTCAGTTACTCCATCTAATTCCATATGCAAAGGTTTTTCATTTTCATAGGGGTGTTGTTTGTGTGTGTTTGAATGGCAGGAAGATCTGGTGTGCTTCTGTCTTCATTCTGTTCTTACACAAGCTTAATGCTTGTTTCATTCCCCATTTAATATAATTCCTAACTTTCCTCTGACATGGTTTTTCTGCTTGTATTTTGCTGGTAAAGGCGTTACCATAATTTTGATTGAGTGGTTTTTAAGCACTGTCTGAAAAATACAGAGGCCCAAATGTAAGCATCCACCTCTATTTTTGTGGAGAAATGAAACTATAACCTTTTCATAGAATCAGAGATTCACCAAATGTTTTGGGTTGGAAAGGACCTTAAAGATCATCTAATTCCAACCCCCTGCTCTGAGCAGGAACACCTTCCACCATCCAAGCTGGCACTGAACACTTCCAGGGATGGTGCATCCACAACTTCCATGGGCAATCTGTTCAAATGTCTCACCACTCTTGCTGTCAAGACTTCCTTTCTAATATCTCATCCAAACCTACTCTCAATTTCAAGCCATTCCCCCTTGTCCTGTCACTACATTCCCTTCTAATTTGCCCCTCAATTCCATGTTTCTTGTAGACACCCTTCAGGTAGGCTGCAATTAGATCACCCCAAAGCCTTCTCTTTTCCAGACTGAGCAAACCAAATTCTCACGGCCTTTCCTTATAGTAGAGGTGTTCCATCCCTCTGATCATCTTTGTGTCCCTCCTCTGGACTCGCTCCGACTGGCCCCTGTCCTTCCTGTGCAGGGACCCCAGAGCTGATGCAGCACTGCAGGTGGGCTCTCACCAGAGCAGAGCAGAGGGGCAGGATTCCCTCCCTCCCCTGCTGCCCACGCTGCTCTGGGTGCAGCCCAGGACACATTTGGCTCTCTGGGCTGTGAGTGCCCATGGCTGGGTCATGTCCAGCCTCTCACCCCCAGCACCCCTAAGTCCTTCTCAATAGGGCTGCTAACAGCCTGTTCATCCCCAGCCTGTGTTGATACCAGGGGTGCCCCAGCCCAGGTGCAGCACCTTGCACTTGCTCTTGTTGAACCACATGAGATTCCCATGGGCCTGCTTCTCAAGCTAACATTTTGAGCTACCCCTGTGAGTATCTCTCCAGGAATACTCCTTGGCAGTCTGTAAAGAAGAGACTCCATTCCTTCAACTTTTTCACCTTAGTGTTGGGGTGTTGTCTGAGCCATGCTTACCTTAAGTGAAGTGAGATTGGCAGGTATCTCAAATCAGTAATTCAAACATATATAACTTCACTGATGTGTTGTCTGTATCCTGACACACAGGATGTTTTCTGTGGTTTACTTTATTTTATTAAATGCTGTCAATTTGTCTCATTTGCTATTGTTTCTCATTTCACTCCTCTTTCCTAGGTAGCTGTAGTTCCTGAATGCTTACAACTACATGTAATATGATGGACAGAGTTAAAATAGAACAAGCTATTTTTTGAGGCTTTTGACTGATAGAGTATTTTCTGTAAATAATAGTGAAATGTGACTGTCCTTGAAAGTGTTATATCATTTGTGGAATCAGTGGGCTGCTTTTGATTCTCAGCTCCTAAAAGATGGAATTTCAAAAACTTTATTTAGAGAAACTTTCTTGTAAAGAAAGTTAACATCAACGAAAGGTGAACCTTAAATAGAAAGATGATCTCATTCTTGTTTTCTCTCATCATCTTATGTATCATCACGTCAACCTCTTGTCTGTATCTAAGCTTTTTATACCTCTAAGTTCCACGAAGATTGAGTTTCAAATGTGATAATGCCAATAAGTTTGGCAGCTGAGATGCTTGTCATTTTTACTTTAAAATAAAAGCCACATTTTTTGATAAAACAGTTGTAATACTTGTAAAAAGCATGTTAGAAGCATGAAATCTTGTGACAAGTTTGTCATGTGTCCTCATTTTAGACAGGTAAATTGTCTTAAATTAGCTCACACAGTTCCTAAAAACACTGTTTTGCACTAGTCAATACATTTTATATTCCTCCTCTTCAAAGACTTCTGAGAATTGTTAATTTTTTCCCCCTCTGTACAAAGATTAGATGAATTTTGCAGATACTTTCCTAAATTCCAACAAAAGGAATAGGTAAATGTAACATGCTTGTCCAGGCCCTTTTAAAAAAGCTGTGTGTATACAGTGCAATCAAAGAATTAACTGATACACGTGTACAGACAGAATAGTTTAAGATAGGAGTGATGTTTTTCTTTAAGATAGGAGAGATCTTTGTGTGATCGTGCTCTGGAGGTTGCATTAGTAGAGAAGCATAGGTCCTTTCATATCCTTTCTCTTCAAAGGACAGTAGCCAGTACAGCTAAATACTGCAGACAGTTGAAGTTTTGTTGCCTGATAGCACATTGTCTTGCCGTAGCACAGTCAGTAAGTGTCTGTAATAGCGATAAGTCCTATTCCTGTGTAACTTGCTACACCCCATTAAGCTTCATCAGTTTCCCTAGTGTTTAGATTGCACAGGTTTGGACGCATGCCTGAAGTGTGCATTTGGCCTCTGATAACTGTTTATAGCAATCTTTCTTTTCCTTCTGATTTCTTCAGCAGAGATTCCTATTTAAGAAATGTGTGGCAGGGGAGAAAGAGAGATATCAACAAGCCAATGCTTCTCTCTAGCCTACTAATGCCTCAATTACTTTTCTTTTTTCTTCTTCTTTATGGGTTGGTGATGAGGTTTTTCTAGACTTTGACATGCAATTTAGGTGTCCATGATATAGAAATGGGGCTGAGATAGAAGTGCACAGGCTGGTACTTCCCTGATGACCTTGATTGACAATTCTTTTGCTTCCTGGTAGGTGGGAGCCGTAACACTTAGTATAAGGACTCTGTTGTAGGCTGGAGGAAGAGGAAGACTGCAATAAACAAGATAACTGGTAAGTAACACTTATCCCTCTCCCATAAAAGTCCTCCCAATTTATAGCAATTGTTCTGGAAAAAAATTATTGATTCTGGATGAAAAAGCCCCATTCCTGAGGCTTCCCAGAAAGTGTTCTGTGTTACCTAGTAGCATATCTTAAACTCTCAGAACGTCAGAGTAGCTAAGAATAGTTGTTCCAAGTTTTGAGGGTGCGAAGGGCACTCTCAAAATGAGAGGCTTCAGAGTAGCAGGTATTTCCAGTGTATTTCTGGGTTAAAAGTGCTCAAGTACAATGTTAGGAAGCGTATTAATTTTTGCTGCAGGTGAACTTTCTATTCTTATCTGTCGAATAGAAGAGCATGGTTTCCCTGCAAAAGGAATAAAGGCATTTCAAAGCTATGTCTGCTGTTTATCTGTACAGCATTTTGATGTTGTAGGCAAACATATGTTCATTAATTGAATTGCCTCTGATATGTGTTTGGAATGATGTGTTTCATTCCAGTATTCTTAAAATCTTTAAGATTTCTGGACGATGGTAAAATAGGCTTGAGGATGGACTACTTGGTGTTTGCATATTGGCATCCGTAAATCCCAGTAAAATAACACATGTACTTGTAACCAGAGGAAGAGAAGGGTGAAAAAATGACAGCTACCTGTCTTGTCCATCTGTACTTGAACAAAATGAGTGGTGCCACTTAAAATTGGTATGTGTTGCAATTAGTGTAGCCTTGAAAAGCAGGTGACTTCTCAATGCTTTGTGATGAAAATGATTCTCAAGTTCTTGATGCTGTGTGATGAAAATTACTAGTTTTATGTACAGCATCAAAATTGCAGCTCTTTTTTGGTGTTGATTTTCAGTGTAAAGTGCATGAGCATGATTACTGTGTCAGAGCCGGCACTAAAAGTTATTGAAACTAAAAATTACTGGAGACATTTCAGGAATTGTCCTGATTGCCTTTGTCCACCTGATAAGTTTCATAAGTTACTAGAAGGCAATAATAGCACGTGGTTAAAAATCTGGTCACGGTAAACAGGGAAAGTTACTGTGCTTTACAGGTAAATTTTGCAAGTGTTTTGTAGGTGTAATCACAAAAACAGGTTATGGAATGCTCATTCATTGAACAGTGGTTGCCATCCTTCTGAGTGGGCAATGACTTGGGGTAAATTTGTGTTTTCAGAATGTAAGCCTCAAGAAGGCCTTGAGAAGAGTTGCTAAGGTAGTTATGCTGACAAAGAAATCTGCTTAGGCGAGTAATTTTTTACATTATTTGCTGAAATCTGCATTGTGATAAAAAACAAGCTATGGGCAAAGCAGGAGGACAGATGGATTACAAATGCAGTATCACATGAGTTTGCCTTAGGATCTTGAGTATACAAGGATAAATGGTTCCTTTCTACAGGATAGAATAAAGCATTGTTACGAATTAAAATTGCTGTCCCTTGCATCTTTCAACAGTACTTTAACAAGAATGGGAAACATTGGAGGACGAGGCACACTTAGTTTGTTACTAGGTTCTTTGTTAAGTATGTAAATACAAACTAAGCTTGTAATCTTTGCAAATGTCAAACTTTTACT
The DNA here is from genome assembly GCA_013397845.1 of Melanocharis versteri. Taxonomy (NCBI): domain Eukaryota; kingdom Metazoa; phylum Chordata; class Aves; order Passeriformes; family Melanocharitidae; genus Melanocharis; species Melanocharis versteri. The sequence goes on along the minus strand of VZTG01005000.1, from coordinate 169,549 downwards.
TGACCTCTGATTACATGGAAGCATTGCCTTCAAAGAGTTTTACTTTAAAAAAATCAGTTGATGGTTCATAATTTAGTACTTCCCTTGGTTTTATTGTCATCAACTATGCAAGCTAGTGTTATTTTTGGCAACATTACCATGCTGTCATAGATTTCTACACTTCATGCTTTGGAGGCATATTCATTTGTGTCTTAAAACCATATTAATGCTTGATCAGACTTTCTTAACTTCAGCTCTATATATGTGTAGTCTGGTAGCTCAGCAAGTATAGAAAGACAGAATATATGAAGTTTTCTGTAAGTGTGGCAGGGTTCCTCCTAAACCTTTTGAAATAGAGATATTCTTTCTGCTTCAATTTCTTAATCTGAGAAACTACTATGTATGTCTGTAGAGCTTAATAAAAATTAGTGGGTGCTCATGTATTTTAGTATCTCTAATAACCAAAGCAGTTGAGGCTAAAGGGCCAGGCTCGCTGGGCTCTGAAGATAAATGGAGTTTTCCCACAGTTGATTTTAGTGAACAGTTACATTTTAGTGAGGTTATTGAAGCTGAAAGGAAAGTAGTGAATTCGTACTGAGAACTTACGGGCACCTTCTTGGAGCTATTCAAAGTCATAAGTATTTAACTTGTATCCACTTTCAGATGTCTTGGAGGAGAAAGAAACACTTTGGCTACATGTGTCAAATAAAAGGTGTGTTAAAGGCTGGCACGTATGTCTTCAACCCTTCGTTTGCTAAGTTACACAGTTACCCTTTCACGAACAGTTTGTCTCTTGCGCTGATGCTGCCGGGAAAATGTCCAATAGCAGTTCCAGCTAGAAACAGCACTGATTTCTGCTTCGATATATCTAGTCAGTACCCATGCAATCTTACTGCTTCTGATTGGGAGCAAAGGGCTTCATAGTCAGCAGCAAGAAGCAAACAGATTCAATGCAAGACAGGTCCTTTTTTTATTTTCTCACCTTTCTTAGAACACATGAGAAGTCTGCTTAATTGGTTTCTTCCCTCTTCCTACTCCTCTAAGTTGTTCAGAAAATTGTAGTAGTAATATTCTTGCAGGTTTCTGTGCAGCTTTTATTTCCCATTCCACTTGTTCCTGTGTGATTTGGAAAAGTGGCATTTCCCCACTCTGGCAACAGCTGATTTGCCTCCTCAAAGGAACTATATGGATATAATGAATAACTTCTACTTATGTGTGAAATTTCCCATATGGAGAGGATCAAAAGACATTAGCTATAAAATAGTGTATGATGTGATGTGGAAGTGCCATTGTTACTGGTACTCCATTGCATGCACAGGGAACCATTAGCCATCTGACTAACAACTGATAGCTTATAGGTGATTATAGCTAATAGTGGTTGTTATAAATTATGCATGGACCTTAAAGAGAAAGAAAATACTTGAAGACCAGAAATTGTTTCGCGTATGTATCCTACTCAGAGTGAGGGAGAAAAGACAACTGATTAGTTAGGAGAAGCTTGTAGAATCAAAGATGAATGGTTTTGCAGAAAGCTGTAGAAAATAGCTGGTGAATGATATGGAATGAGAAGTACTGCACTGTGATTTTAAAAGAGAAAAAAAACCCCACGACAAAAAATGAACCCTGATGTCTTCAGTGATGAAGCATGCAGCCAGTTTCCTAAGAAACTAGAAATGCCCACTGTAACCTAGTACATGGGGCTTAAATGACGTTTGTTCAAGAAAAATCTCACACATAACCCAGAAGACTGTTTAGATCTAAGAAGTAAAAGTAACTGAAGTAACATTTTGAAAGTATGATGTTTGCAAGCTGCTTTCCAGGCAGACAGATTTGGTGTTTGACCACCCTGCTGTAAAACACGTTTTCCTTGTGTTGAACTGGAGTGGCACTTGCTGCAGTTCGTGACTGTGTTGTGCCTGCTCTCCCTGGGCATCTCTCTGAAGCGTTGGGTGCTGCTTTCTTTGTAGCTCCAGTTAGGCACTTGGAGCCAGCAGTTAGAGCAGCACTGCCATAAGGGGTCACCTGCTGTCATCAGGGCTGTAGCCACTGTGCTTTAAGGCTGGTAGTCTGCTGTGTTATTCACTCACCTTGCAGTGCACCTGTCCAGGCCAATTCTCTCTTCAGTTGCAGAGGTGTTATGGGGGACCTATGTTCAAAGCTTCATGAAAGTCATGGTAAATGACATCCACTGCTCTCCACTCATCCACCAAACCAATCCTTTTGTCGTGGGCAGTGATGAGGCATTATTCCAACAATGGTGGCTGTTCTGAGTCACTTATTTCATGTACCTGGAACTAGTACAGTGACTAGCTCTGTATTCTTCCTCTGTACTCAGGAATTCTGTAAGTCTAGTTTGCTCTTAGATGTCCCCAGCTTTACCTTTCTCAATGCTGGTGTAGGCCTGCATCCTCATGAATGTGCGGTGGCAGAGAGCCAGGAGGGCTGACAATAGACCTTGTCAGCAAAGACTGAGGGAAAGGAGACATAGAGTAAATCAGCCTTCCCCATATATTTTTACTGCTAGGTCCTCCTTCCGTGGGGTAGCTGCTCTTGCTTTCCTTAATCTTCTTGTTGCTGTCACTGTAGCCTGGTTTTTACCCCTACTATCAGTTTCAAATACAGCACAACTTTGGCTTTCTTAATGTCATCCTGGTGTGTCTGAGCAATTGTCTGTGAGTAGCCCAACTCCGCCTACACTTTATTTTGAGTTTGCATAAATTACTCAGGAAGTGCCTGGGTTTACTTAAGCTGTTCATGGACTTTGGTTATTGTATACTCATTATATGAACTGGTTTTCACTGTAGGCTGAGAAAAACTTGACCCTGTTTTACAAGGACAGCAAATTTTAATGAATATTTTCAGCAGTGGGGTTAGCTATCTTTTCAGGTGCACGAGAAGAAGGAAAGAGGCTTTTCCAAAACTCAGCATTAAAAATTTCAATTAAAAGTATTATTTTAGTCTGTCTTTACTCCCAAGATATTGTGATACTCTGTCTTCCTTGATGACATTGGATAGAGAAAAATATTCATGGTTGAAGTACACTTAAGAGCTTTAGAAAAGCAGCATTTGATAAATTTTATCTGTAAAATAAACAAAAGGCCAGATGATGAGCATTTGGGAGTTACTTGCTTTGTACCAGTCCTAATTGAATTGGTTTTGGCACTGACAAGAAATTGGTCTTCTTCCAGTATATGTGAAAATCTATGGAAGAAAATTCCAATAGCTGTCTATAAATTTAAGAATCTTTTCATGCTTTCTTAGTAAATTCAAGCATTCAGAAAGTTTTAATAACTGTTTTGAACAGAAAATGTGCTGTACATGATGAAGGCAAGCAAAAGAGTGATGTTGTGCCTGGGTGTGTGACTAATAAACGCCACAGGCCAGAGCAGCACTTCCAACAGTCAGTTGCTCAGCAAAAGGTTCAGATCGAAGCATTTTTGTGAGGCTTCTCCCATGGAGATTTCCCACCTTGTGTGTACACTTGAAGGAAGAATTTTGTGCTTTGTAGCTCTTCTTCCCTTTGATTTTTTTTGCATTGACTTGGTGATCTGTAGTCTCATTGTTTTCATTGGCTATAATTTACTGCCAGAATTTTTCATACTTTATTAAGTAGGTGATGGGGGCTGTACCAGTGGTTCATGAGTCATATAATATTAAGCAAGATAGGAAAGAAGGGTGGCAAGAATAGTGAGTTTGTTTTCATAATGTTGATGATTATTACTTTGCTCTTGAGGAATATTGAGTAATTAACACTTGTTTGACACAGACCTATTAATATAATAAGGCAGGACTTGAACTGCACCAGAAGCTGAAATAGAGGTATTGGAGAGCAGCGTAAGTATAATGGAGGGCAATGCTAAATGCTAGAACGTTGAATGCTGGAGTACCAGTATATGGGGATACTGTGTTATGTTAAAAGAGTAGATTTTTGTATTGCAATCGGTTCTGGAAGTGGTAGCCTATGTATTAATGCTTCCACATGATTCTGAGTTGTGCAAGAAGTAAAGTATATTATATATATATATATCCAGAGAAACCAGGAGTTTCTGTTCATGCTGCTTATATTTTGGACGGAGGCAAAAAAAAAAAACTTGAAATCATTATGGAGGGGGAGGGGAGACTAAAAACTGATCGTTTAATGAACAATGTAATGACTGAAAGTCTGTTGGGATACAGCTGAAAGGGCATACTGTAGTTAGGTCATTTGATGACCTGTTTAAGTAGCCATTACGTACTGGAATAAAAGATCTTCCCTGAAGCTCTGCTGACAGTCAAGGTTTTCATCTTCTTTCCTTCACTAGGAATTTTGCCTCTTTCCAAATATATATACATGGCATCTATTCATATTGAGATTTCATAAATAGGCATTTTAGGTCTGGTAAATCATAATTGTTACTTCATGTATCTCCTGCTTTTTATAATCAGTCTCTTGTAGCAATCTCTCCACATACAAGTAAATGCAGTTTTTTGCGATTTCAGAGCTTGCTGTTTTTAAAGCAAGCATGTTTCAATGTATGTATCAGTCATATTTTTAGGATGTGAAAGAACAGTTTATGCCGTCTAAAACTTTCTGACTTGGATTGTAACATTGTCAGATCTAGCAGTAGCTTACAGGAAAATAACGTTCTGGAAACTGCATCATTCAAGGAAATTTGGCACTTTATTTTTACTATGTCCTTAACATTTAGTTTTTCATGCAATTGCATTGCTCATTAATTATAAATTCCTACTTTGGTTTCTTAAGAGGAGCTTTTAAGATTTTAATTGATAGTTCATCATCTTAAAATCATACTCCAATTCTTAGTTTCTAAATTTTTGGAAGAATATTTATGAATGGGAGGATAAATATTTTCAGCACCAAGTGGAACATTTTTGAGAGGACAGGCCAAGACACAATGGAGAAAATGCTTAGTACTAATTTTAGCTCTTCTCCTATTAAGTTGCTAATCATGTCAGGCTCCACCTTGTGCTGCAGTACAAATGTGGAGAGCATAGTGCTACCTATAAAAGGTTTAACTCTGAAATAGTAGAAATTAATGAAACCCAGGCACCTGTTTCTTGGATATTACTCTAAAAGAAGAGGATATCTTATGCTTGGAGTAGTAATTCCCATAGGGTTATTCATTATGCCTCATCTCCTGCATAATTTTAGTTGATAGAATTCAGCATCCTTTCAGGTTACAGCGTTTTCAAACACCAGATTCTTGTATCTTATGCCAGAAGATACCATCTAATCTGACCTCCAGTTTAAAATGACACCTGTAATTTTAGCCAGTGAAACTTAATTGAAGAGATTAATAACAGGATTACTCATGTGAAACTTAATTGAAGAGATTAATAACAGGATTACTCATATGCAATAACCAGTGATAATACTCAAATGCGGTACATACCATAAACCATAGAACTCTTTCTTATTCTTTCCCAAAAAACCTTTAAGTTGAAATTCAGGCCTTTCTTACTCTATGATGAAAATGGGCATTCAGGCTAGTTGTTTTCAGATTATATAAGTAAAGCAAGGCTGCTGGATAAAAAATTGCATGTATGTAATGTCACAATTTAACCTCCAAATAATTTTGGAAAGAGAGGCAAAGATCCTTTTTTGACTTGCTGTAATGGATTTTCTGGTTTGGATGCTTTGAGATAGAACTGTCCTGTACCATGCTTATAGTAAGTCTTCCAAAATGCTGTTTTCAATTTAAAAATAGATTATGTAAGAGTATAAAATATTAAGTTGAACTGCACACCACAAGAACTCATGTCTGCTTGGTGAAATGTTAACATTAATGGTATAGAATCAGAACTATCTTTTCTGTCTTGCAAAGTTTTGCTTTCCAGGCAGTTTTCACAGGCTTCCTGATTCATGGTAAGCCTTTCCAAATCCCCACCTAGACCTTGAGAAGATCCTGCAGTCTTTTCCACGTCTGTGGCTGGTTTGTTCACCTGTTGTGTGCCTTCTCAGGGATCTCCTGTGCACTGCGATCCTGGGCTTGCTGTGTCTCTGCCTGTCTGCTGTCTCATCCTGAGACTGGGGCAGCTTCCCTGGCTGGGTATGGTTAGCTGCCTCCAGGGGAAGGGACACTTTCTGTATTTCATAAGATCTCACCTGAAAGAGTTCAACACACTGGACACAGCAAATGTGCAATTTTCTTCATGGCTATTCCCTAAATACTCAGTGTTTGTTTGATTGAAGAGTAAGACACTCAGCGTGGAGTACTACAGGTGTGCCCCTGAGTGAGGAGAGCACTGCCCTGGGGATACGCCTGCACATTCTGAGATACCTGACTTCAATACAGGAAGAGCGTAGCTGTCGGAACGAGCACTTGACAGGTTAATCCGTGGTCTGTTGTCTCTCCTTTCCGATGTGTCTGTATGGGAAGCTGGCAGAATTCCCCAGCGACCGTGGTCTGCCTGGGGTTGTTGCAGTGGCCCCACAGCACTGCAGCTTATGGTTCACCACAGGGTAGTTGCTTTGTGGTGAACCATAGGAAGTCTGGCTTGAGACCATTGCCAGCTGCTGTTTCCAATGCTGGTGCAGCTCCAGAGGCAGGATAAAGGCAGTGCTAATGCAGGGTTCTACAAATAGTAAGGCCAAGGAAATGACATAAATCTAAAAATCAGTTATCTAAAATAAACCGCATATTTTTCCATTGCGATTTTTCACTAAGGTTTTGTAATAATAACCCATTCCCACATGTTGTATTTCTGAAGGACACTTTGCTTCCACAAGGACTTAGCATCTTCAGCCAAAGCTTGAACTTTTCCTGTGATTATTAAGGATGAGATTAACTCCCTACCAGTCTCCCCCATGCTGAGGACTTCAGGTCTTTTTTTGAGGCATAGTCAACCATTCTGGTCTCCTGCCCTGTCATCTATCATACTGTTTCAATGTGCATACTTACCAGCTGGTTTGGATTGAAAGCTTAATTTTATTGAAATTTAGCTGATGTGACTAGACAGGAATCTTGAATTACAGAAGATAACAATTTTAATATTGCATCATCAGCATAGCCTTGTGCTGTAGTCATATGCTCATGAATAGTTCTTTCAATTTGTTTTACCTACAGTATATATTAAAAAACAATATTTATTTGTTGTTGTGAGTTGTTGTAATCAAGTATAGCACTTAAATAGCTTGATCAATGTGGCTAGTGATATAGACAGGCTGCATTTGATTGTGTGTTTTGAGGTGGTGTTGCTTTTTTTATTTAAAGGACATTGCCATGATGTAAGCCTGGATGAGCATTTCAAATTACATTAAGGGTTATACAGATCAAAAACAAAAATGTTTTTCTGTTCAACTTATATAGAAAGTAAGTGAAGGATACCAACAAATGTGTAACTGCAAAGAATGAGTGGAAATCTGGTTAGCATGAAGGCTAGCATTAGAAATGTAGCAGTGTCAAGATTTGTATTTGGTATCTTAGCAAGAGCTTAATAAGGATCTAGGGATAATGACGCTATTGGACAGTCTAGTAATCTGAAGGTGGCAGCTGCACTTTTTGTGAGAGTGACCATTTGTCCTTCAGCCTTGCTATTTAACTGTTATCTTTCCTTTTTCTGTTTTTTCTGAGGTTATGGTTGCAGTCAGACAGGAGTAATATGTCTGAATAATTATGCTACTTGAATATTCATTACTTGGTTATTAAGCAGAGAACAAATACAGGTCATTTTAAAATATGGATTGCTTTTGCATTGCAGCAAGTGAAACCTTGCATTAGGTATTGGTGTTAGATGTGCATTCTGCTTGTTTTCCTTTTGACTTGCTCTTGGTCCATAGCTCTTTTTTTTAATCAGTTGAAGAACCTTACTAATGAGAACTAGCTTGTGCTCTTAGGAAAAGGTTCCTAGATGTGTTTGTAACTTTTTTAGAATTGGAAAAGTTCATTCTACCATGTAAAACAACTTCAGTGTGTTTAGTGTATAAAGAGAAGCGTTATGGTTATTTTTATTACAATTCTGTAACAGGAGAAAAGATACTATTGGATGGAATATGTACATGGATTTTAAAGATGAAGGTGTAAAAGATCTAGAACCTGCAAGCTAAAACTTAAAAAAAAAGTCTCAATGTTAAGGCTGGTTAAGCTTTATATTATTATTTTTCCTATCACTTGCAGTTTTAAAGTCAGGCTCTGGGTATCTTTCTAAAAAGATTCATGAGCTTAATTGGAGACAATAGCTGCTTTTTTGTTTGTTTCCTTTGGGGGGGTGGTATATGAGTGTTACAGAAGTCAATTTATATAATACTGATTCTTCCACTTGGTATTAAAATAGTTTGGGGATGCATATGTATGAACGATTACAAAATTTATTTGAATGGAGTGTAGAGCAAGGGAGTAATATACATGGTCTACACTAGTAAAGGCAAAGTCACCTGGACTAGTCAGCATGGATTCACCAAGGCAAAGTCATGCTTAACCAACTCAATAACTTTCCATGATGATATGACTGGCTTGGTAGATAAGGGGAAAACAGTGGACAGTTGCCTGCCTGGGCTCGGTAAGGCTTTTGGCACTGCCCCCAGTAAAATGCTCATAGAGAAGCTGATGAAGCATGGCTTGGGTGAGCAGACAGTGAGGCAAAAACTGGCTGAACGGCCAGGTCCACAGTGTGGTGGTCAGCAGTTCAACGACTAACTGGAGTCTGGCAGCTAGTGGTGTGCCCAGGAGTGAGTACTGGAACCAGTCCTGTTGAACATCTTCATTAATGATTTGGATGATGGGGCAAATTTGTTGATGATACAGAACTGAGTGGACTGGCTGGTACACCAGTGGGTCATGCTGCCATCCATAAGGACCCCAACAGCCTGGAGAAATGGGCTGGCAGGATCAACAAGGAGGAGTGCCAAGTCCTGCATCTGAAGAGGGAAACCCCAGACACTACCAGTACGTGCTGGGGGCTGCCCAGCTGGAAAGCAGCTCGGCAGAAAAGGCTCTGGCTGTCTGGGTGAGCACGGGCCAGCTCTGTGCCCTTGCAGCAAAGCAGGCTGATGGCATCTCGGGGCTGCATTAGAGTGTTGCCATCAGGTGAAGGGAGGTGATCCTTTCCCGTTACTCAAGCCTGATGAGGCCGTACCTGGACTACTGTGTCCAGCTCTGGGCTTTCCAAGAGAGCCGTGGCCATAGCAGAGAGTGTCCATCAAAGAGGACAAAGACAATTAGTGACTAGAGCACGCCTGCCATGATGAAAGGCTTGAGAGAGCTGGGACTGTTCTGCCTGTAGAAGAGGAGGCTCAGGGGTGGTCTCTACAATGTATATAATTACCTGAAGGGGTGGTGTGCAGTAGACAGAGCCAGGCTCTTTCCAGTGGTGCCTCTGGAAAGGCAGATCCAGACAGGACCAGAGACAATGGTCACACACTGAAGCACAGGAAGCTGCCTCTGAACATCAGGAAACGCTTTTTCACTGTGAGAGTGATCAAGTGCTGGCACAGGTTAAAAATTACCAAAGTATTTCAGAGATACACAGAAGCCACCTAGATGTGATCCTGGGCAGCTTGATTAGGATGGCCCTGCTTGAGTAGATTTGGACCTTGTGTATTTCTGTCTTCCTGATTTAAACAAAATAATACAACTTTGTTCTATGTAAGAAAAAAAAGAATTTTCTTTATTAAAAATAAAAAGGCTATTTGCAAGGGCATTTATGCTCTCTTCCACACAACTGTGAACTTCAGCATAGGTCTTCAGGTAGAGGATGAGTAATATATCTATTGCTTGGCTGAAAAAGATGCAGTGTTTACTGCAGGGAAAATTTTCTAGGGTAGGCATGTAAGACAGGAAGGCACTGGCTGGATCATACTGTTCTTTCCTTTAAACATAAAGACTAATCATGGTTTTCAGTGCAACTTTTAAAATAAATCCTTAAGGGTTTTGCTTCTTTGAAACAATTTTAGAGCAGTAGAAATAACATCCAATTCAGAAATTGTTATAATCGTGAACTAAATATTTGAATTTATTCTTCTGTATCCTTAGTATGCTTTCATCTTAGTGTCTTCAAACTGCAAGGGTTGTATTATGTGAAAATATTAAAGCTGCATTCTGCAATAAATTATTGCTTTAATAGTTGTGTTACAATGCCAAAGTATTGCAAGAAAATGACCGTTTTCCAAAATAACTTTCATGTATTTTTTGAAAGGTTATTGCAATCTCTTTCCCTAAAACCTTGGATGAGGAACACGTAATTATTATTCTTTGGAGTGTGACTTGATTTTCATACTATTACCATTCAGATTTGGAAGAAAATTGACTCCTTGGTGGTGTGTCTTACCTTGTATACAACGTCCAGGTTTTAATTTCATAGCTCAATTGAGACATTCTTTTCTTATTTCGGAACTGTAGAAGAAGTAACCATAAAGTCATGAGAAATCCAGTCCTTAAAACAAAATGTTTGAAAATATAGATGAACATTTTCTCTGCATGTATCTTTTGGAGGAGGAAAAAATCCAGCAAATGTTGACATCCAAAATTAATTTTTCCAAGAAAGTTTGTTGCAAGTAAATATGGAGTTACAGCAAGAGCTTTTTTGTTGTTCTGCTTTTGGGGTTTTGTACCTCTCTCCCTGCTGCTTTTCATGAGTGTCCTACTTTGCCTCAGCCATATTTTGGTTTTTCTGATTCACCGAAAGTGCTACAGAGTTTAGTGTTTTAATAGGGTCAAAATCCTGTCTTGCAGAGTAGACTAAACCTTAATTTTCTGTTATTATAATAATAGCTGCTTTAAATACAAAAATATGAAAGGTACTGTAGAGTTTTTTGCACTATTCTCTACTTCCTTATTAAGCGCTCAGTCATTTAATTCATGGAGCTAATTTAAAGCTCAGAAAATATTCTGAAACTACAGTATTTCTATTTTTCAAAATGCTTTTCATGTCATGCTGACTTGTTCCAGTGAGAGAACTTCAGCAGGACAAAAGTAATGTTTCATTGTGTGAGAAGTGCCCCAGACATCTTGTTTCTGAACTTTCATCTCTAAAGCCTCATTGAGGGAGGTGTGAAAATCAAGTTGTACTCACTCACTTTTTTCATGTGCTGCTTGCTGTATAACCTTAAAGGATGTCCTGAAGTGATCATCTGCCACTAGTCTGTATTACAATAATTGGATGGTTGACAAAACTTCTTCACTTAATGAGGGCACTTGAACTTACTTCTATGCCTGAAGTAAAAGGCCTTCAAAAAAGCAGCCCTGTAGAAGAGCCATAAAGAGTTTAAAGCTGTCCTTTCAACTAGCAGTTGCAGCAGTTTAAGCTACCTGATGATTAGTGGTGGGTGCTTCCAGTCTGGAGAGTTTCTCTCCTCTGCTGGCTGAACAGCTCCTCTCAGCCCTCTTCTGGTTGTCTGTCCAGATCAGCCTCTTCTGACCCCTCCTCCAATGTCTCTTCTACATTGCAGCTCTTACCTTAACCCATACACTTCTGCACACGGCACAAGCAAAGTTCATAAATAAAAAATAGAATTATATCTTTTCTCTCTACTTCTAGTTTACTTAAAACATCTCTTTCATAGCAGAGTATGGTGTCTAACAGCACTGCAGCATCTCTTTTAGCCTTGGTGTGGTTATTAGCATATAAACATAAGTTTAGTATAGAAATTACTCATAATATTAAAAGTATGAGCAACTGATTAAACTGTTCCTTTCTAGAGTGCTTTGTCCTTGCATCATAATCTATTTTACCATGTCTCTATTAAAAGAAAAGCCGAGAAAACCTATACATATATAGTGGTACATGAGTTCTTTGAAAGAGTTGATGATTTTACTGGGCTGTTTGGATTAGGGTAGTTTCTGATAGGTGTAATTGTGATACATTCTGCACTTCCTTTAGTGTGTCAAAAGTATGGATTTGTTGCATTGTGGTTAACAGGGAAACTGGGGAAGATGATCCAGGTCACCAAAGGTCTGTGGTGCCTTTGCAGATATCCAGACTTGTCCATAGCGTTACGTCAGGATAGGGAAATTGGGTCCATAGTTCAGATACTTCAGCTCGATGTTGAGCATGTCTAGGTGATACAAAGCTCCTTGTCATTGTTAAAAAAGCTTGTGCTGTGTTTTACGTTTTTCCACCTCTTTTTGCATCTTTCATGGCACCTGCACTAGACATAGAAAGATGCATGGTATGTAATTAACAGCTAAACATAGGATGACTGCCAAGTATTCTACAGGGCAAAANGCACTAGACATAGAAAGATGCATGGTATGTAATTAACAGCTAAACATAGGGTGATTGCCAAGTATTCTACAGGGCAAAAGAGTATTGAATTAAAAAAAAAAAAAACACCAAAACCAACAACAAACAAAAAAATCCCCCCAAACCCCACACCCACCCCATCTGTCCACAAAACCAACCCAAAACAAACAACAAAGAGACCACGTTTTCTATTTTTCTGTCTGTCAGGTTACTAGATAATGGCAATAATCAGATACTGGCTTTATTCCTCCTTATCCTTACCTTTTAAGAGTTTATTTTCCTATATTTCAAACTCTGTCCTTATTTGACTGGAATTGGCAACCAGTTTAAAACCTCTCGGGTAGAGGTGCTAGCACATTGCATAAGCTTGAGAAATTCAAATAAAAGAGGATTAACTTGCTTTTAGCACTGGCAAGAAATGCCAGTATTGCTTCTCTTCTCCCATTTACCTGAAGCAATCCAAGTTGACATTGCTGAAATGTGATGTTTTTTCTCCTTAGTAGAAAATACTGGTGCTGAAATACAAGGAGTTCTGGGTTAAAGGGCTAAGTTTGCCAGTTAGAAGCAACCAAAATACGATTTCAATGGGAAATGATAAAAGGCATTAGTTACAATTTCTAATGATGAAATGCAATCTAAACCGGAGACTTTTAATGCTACCTTATTTTGTTGTTTTGTGGGTTTTTTTTCTCTCTATAGAGTCTTTCAACAAAATGTGCTTTCTATTTTAAAGCTTCGAGCAATATCTATGGCACTTGTGGTTTCATTTCAAAGAAAACCAGATGTGCATCTGAAATGTGTTTGAAATCAAGAGTTGAAGGGCAGTGTGTTGAATGGGTTTGCAGACTTAATGACTGGGTGGCAAATATAAACAAGCTATTTTAAGACTTTTTTCAGAATGGGATAGGCCAATGCTGCTTTAAAAAAACCAAGTAATATTAAATTTTTTTATCTTGACATTTCCAAAAAGCTAACAGTTTCCATTTGCAAAAGAAAGTAACTGCTGTGGACTATCCAGACCTGAAGAAGAGGTCGGGAGTCTGTAACAGGCAAGTGCGTGAAGTATTACATTGGTCTCTTGAGAACATGAAGCACGTATTTACCACTGTTTCCAGTGTTTTATGTGGGGCAAACCTCTGCAGATGAAAGTGCAGGAGTAATGCAGCAAGTAGACAAAATAAAAAGAAATTAGCAAGAATCAAGTAAATTGGGGAAAAAATATTTCTTAACAGGGGTCAGTGCTAAATCAAACCCGATAAATTGCAGTGAAGAAAACCTAGCTTTTGCTCAGAGGTAATGTATATTTATATATATATAAAGTAAAATTACTCAGGCTGTTACTCAGGCTACTTCAGGGTGGAAGAAGTAGATGAGCCTTCTGTTCCAGAAAGGTTGAAATGAGCCTTTTGAAATGAAAGCTGAATCTGAGGTGCTTGTTGCTCTTGACAATCTGTTTCACATTCACTTTCTCTGGTGACAATATGTGCAGATCTCAAATGGATTATACCCAGGCACTTGAGAAACGCTCCAGTCAGAGTGCTGCTAGCCCAGCTGCTTGCAGATGTACCAGGGCTCCTGCCTTGCAGGGAAATTGCCACTTTCAGAGGGCAGTTGTTCTTCCGGAGTAGGTTAGACATTGTGCAGTTACAAATGCCTTCATTCTGCCTCCTGTTTCTCTCGTATTTTACAATTGCCTGTTTGTTGGATCTGAGAGATAATTAAGTAATTTAAAAGATTAATTGGTTTCATAACTGAATTTGCATTCCAGGGATTCTGGAATTGCAGGAAGCTATTCATGCAAAAAATGCCTTTGTGTTAGTTCTAAATAGCTCTATAAATATGAGACCTTATTGGTTTTATGACCGTAGCCTTTAAACAAATAACTCATCTGTCTTCAACATGATTGATTAATTATTTTAAACATTTAGGGTGAACTTGATTTTCAAAGGTGATTAAGATGTTTTTATCTAATATTTTTTCAACACAGGATTTACAATTTAATTAAGATGTCACTAGCCAGCTGTCATTTACATGGAAGAAAATATTCTCTTTGTATACTTGTTTAATTAACAGTAGTTATAGGTAATAGATCTGTTGAAGTCTTATATTGTAGCACAGACAAAAAAGATTAGTAGTTGAGTTCATAATTTTTTGTGTTTAAACCAAATGGTATAAACAAACTCTTGAGTTCCTTGTCATAGAGCTTAGATGGGCAATTTCATCTGTTTTTTTATTAATATTGATAGATCTCAAGGCCCAGACTGGGATACTATGCTGTAATGGATGTCTCTTTGTGGTGCAGTGTAGTCCTCTCTAACTTTCTTCTGATGTTATAAGAATTTGCAAATTGGGGAGGGGAAATATTTATATAAACAAATACCACTTGCCTTTCCCCTAAGTCCCAGCTTATTTCAGATAGAGCATGTGGGCTTTTATTTTGGTTTTGCCCTAGATGGCAATAAGTAATTACAAAGACATCATTGCTTCACTGTAGGTTGACATGGGTATGGAAATGTTAGTCCATGGATTTAATTTATTGAATGCAGGTTTCTCATAGTTTCTTCTAGTTAGCTTGTATCTGTTGTTCATGAAGTTAGTTTGTATGTAAACTAAATTTCTCATATAGCTGTTTATAGTCAGAATGTTTCCAGGAATTTCTTTGTATAAAACCTTCCATTTTATTAAAAACACACTAGGCAACAGTTGCTAAGCTTGGGATATATGATTTGATTTCCTTTCAAGTTTCAAATATATTTCCTTAGAATTTAGAATCCAGTGAGTTTCACCTATCTCGTGTTCCTTAAATTCAGTTTTACATTTTGTTCCATTTTGTTTGTAGGTGCTCTCCTCGCTTTCCTGGTTGCACAGTGGGACTTTTCCCACTGCTGCTGATGCCCAGATGGTCTCCTTGCGGGAGGAGCAGCCTCAGCCGTTCTGTGGGTGAGTAGAGGCCGTTGGGATGGAGGCCTGGACAGTAGTGCCTCTCCTCCTACTTGCTCCTCTTCTCTTCTTGCCAGGCAGCCTGTGAATTCCCCTCAAACTCTACCTATTTGGCAGGCATCATTTGCATTTTCCTCCAGTTTAGAGGCATGGTGGAGGTCTTTAGACCGAAGTTTTTTTTTGTCTGGACAAAAACTCTTAATAGCCTCCCAGTTGTGTGGCAGCTCCTGGTTAGTCTGTTAACTGCGGTGAGAAAGAAGCATCCGTTCCCATGGGCCTCTCAGTGTCTGTGATTCCTTCCATCAGAAATCTTGGTCACAAAGCTAAAAGACTACCGAGTGTTACAGGTCATGTATGCTTGAATGTATTCAGGTGCTTCCTCTGTTTCTTCTTGTTCTTCTTCATCGATCTGTCACTGATGAAATCTGGAGTCCTGCTGTGTTCGTAGGAATTGGTGGGGATGTGCAGGACTGCTAGTTAGCAATGGGTGTAGGAAGAACTAACAAAACCTCATAGTTTTTTTGGTTTGGTTTGTTTTTTTTTACAGTAGGCCTCCTTTAACCTGTATGTTTTTGGAGATGCCTAGCTAAAGGAAAATCATAGGTTGAAAACAATATATTCAGTTCTGCTTCTTTTTAAAGACCAGTTTCTTATCTTTTGTCTGAAGTAGTTCAACAAGATACTTAATCACTGATCATGAAGCCTTTCATGTTGGTTGGAAGCAGTGCTTTGAAAGGGTGCTTGATTCAACAAGTTAGACAAGCTTTTTTAAACTATCAAGCTTTTGCTTTCCTAAAGTGGTGGGATTAAGTCACCTTCATGCTGAGCATTACTCTGTTAGCTAGTAGCTCCATTTGGATTAACGTAATGCTGTCTTTAAAATAAACCAATGTAGTTCAAAAGCTGTATGATAGCTGTTAGTACTAAATGAGCGTCTGAGCGGTTCATATACTCAAGATTTAGTGACAATAATCTGTTAAAGCATTTAGTAAATGTGGGTGCTTGAGTTTGTGGACCAGCACTAAATAATAATTTGTGGCAACTGCAAAGCTACCTGAAAGGGAGTCTAAAGAAGGTGGTGGTAAAAGGACTGTTGCCATTCCTTAGCATCTTCCATTACTTAAAATAAGCACCTCACATCTACAAAA
Organism: Melanocharis versteri; assembly: GCA_013397845.1. NCBI lineage: Eukaryota > Metazoa > Chordata > Aves > Passeriformes > Melanocharitidae > Melanocharis > Melanocharis versteri. The sequence goes on along the minus strand of VZTG01005000.1, from coordinate 153,302 downwards.
AATGTGTGAGCAAGAAAAGTAGAATAAGAGGAGACTCCTGAGGTAAATGTACTTTGAGGTGGAGAAGGCTTTCGTGGTACCGGCATAAGTATTTTGTTTCACCTTATACAAAGATTATTTCACCTTTCTTAAGACTAGATCATTTATTAGAATCTCTGTTCATTTGCCTAATTAAATAGTATTCAAATTTAGGCACTCAAAACTATTTTATAGAATTCTATGTTATATACAAGGCTGTGGTCAATTAAAGTAGACTTAATGAATCCTTATTCAGGGCAATATAAGAAATGTTAAATTCAGATAAAAAATAATGTATTGTTTACAAAATGAGATTACTTGTGTTAATATGGAGCTTTTCTCATTTGAAGTTGTAGTTGATATGAAAACTTTGAAGACATTTTGTCTTCAGTTTCTTGAAACTTTCTTGAAACTTGAAATGTTTCTTTACCGCTGTCTTGATCTTGATCGCACATAACTTCTTGTTATCCTTTACTTTTTCTCTTTACTTTATTTTGATAGGAAAAATCCTTCCAGAAAAACAGTATCATTTAACATGTACCATTTGAAGTGTTGTCCAGTCCAGTGTTAGGGTAGTGTATTGCTGCTGTTGTATTAATATGTTAGAAAATACAAGAGGTTAAAAAAAACCAAGCATTTACTGGTATCATCTAGAGTGGTAAATCCTAACAGATACTATTTGGAGGGCTTGTGTCTTGTTCTTTTAGTGTATTCTGCAGACAGCTGTAGCAGTGTTGTATGAGTTAAATGATAAGTGGTGGTGGTGTTATAATTATAGTCTGAGTGACTAAGTGGTGACTTACATTTTTATGTTTTTGTGCTCGTTTTTACATGTCTTCATCAAAAAAGTCACTTAATACAAGTTAGAGACTAAGTATTATCTGTACTCAAATTACTATTATATCATCATTTTTATCAGTGTTTTTGTTGATATTACTAGTGATTCTGGCTAATTGAATTATATTTTAGATAGATGTAAGACTTGGGGAGGTGTGGGATACTCTTGTCTATTCAAACTGACATGGTCAATGCACAAATACCACATCCATATAGTGAATGTAGCTATTTGGTGTCTGTGAAAGGAATCGTCTCTGTGTCTGATGTGAAGATTTTTAGAATTCCATTGCACAATTATGCACCTTTCCTCTGTGTGGAAAGATCTTTGCAGTATGAAGCTACATACTACACATTTGTCAGAAATGTGTCTTGAAAATGTTTTTCATTATTAGAATGAAGACTGAAGGTGGTACAAAAATTGCCTTTGATGCATATATTTTCAATCCCACCATAAAAAACTGATCAGAGAGAGAAATGGTAGGTGTGTGCTTGTGTTTATCTGCAGTGTTTGACTTCTTAGCAAGCAACAGGAATGATTTCTGTTGCAGGGAAACTGATAGTGGGCAGGTGGCCAAAGCTGCTTTGGCTTGCTGAGACGCCACTGAGGAGCAGGATGGTGACGGAGTCCAGCTCGGGATTGTTTTGGGATGTAAGTGAGCAGGCAGCCGTGCCAGCTTTCCCTCTGCTCCGTGTGAAGCCATGGTGCCAGCTGCCTGCAGCAGCGGTGTGGGCGGTCGGACGCCTTTCCTGGCACTGCCTTCAGGTAGAGATCTGAACTGTGGTGTTAATCCTCTTCTGTTTACTCTGCCTCGCACTAAGGGAGAATTTTCGTGTTTACTGCGTCACTGAATAAAAGCCATTTACACAGTATGATATTCCTTCTCAACTTTATCACTTCTTCCATTCCTTTAAACTTCTCCCAAACTAGGTTTTTGCACATCTGATTGTGAATTTTCTTGGTAGCACAAGACCTTTTTTTGGATATTGATTCGACCTTCAGGCAGAATTGTGTAGGTCTCTTCAGCTGCCCAGTTAAACTGTCTGATATTCTGGTCAGTTCTGCATATTTCATATCACTATCATTGTTAAAAATCACAGTAGAAATTAATTTGAATATTTCTTCTCCTACATGCGCTTTTGTGGACAAAGTGGATGAGTTCATTGCTTGTTTGGTTCTGGCAGTAACATTTAATGGAGAAAGCACATGCTTGGAGCAGGTGTTGCTTGGGGGGCGAAGGAGGCTTTGACCCGCTTGCAGGTTTGTTTTGATGTGTTCTCTATTCACGGCTTCCAGCATGTTTCTGAGCACCACACTGTGGCAGGCTGATCAAAACATTGACTTTTTCTCCATTAGCTGCATCTTTTATTTCTTAGCTTCCTGTGGCTTCTGTGGTGCTGTCAGTCCCGTCAGGAGGCCAAGCCAGGGAAGTTTGCACAAGGAATGCCTGCGGTCAATGCCAATGTTTGTCTCTATGCAGCTTTGCCTGTTTGAAGATCAGGATTATTCTCAGTCTTTGCTGTGTTCTGCAGTTGTGCCGTTCCTCATGATCTATCAGACATAATGAACTCTTCCTAAGTTTGTTGTACCCCTGAGTAACTCTTCTGTCTCCAGACAAAACTCGTGTTTCTTGTTCATTTACTTTTAGCCACTTCAGTGGTGCTGCCTGAGGGAGGCATTCTTGGCTACCTCTGTAGGCCCAGTGCAATAGCGAACACCTTTTCTTTTGAATACAGTAGAGCTTTTTTGATTGATCTTGATATGTCTTTCTTTCTCATCCACCTTTGTGGTGATGCAGAGAAATTAGAATATGACTGAAGAGATTTGAATACTCTAGAAATATCTTTTTTCAAAGAGACAGTAGCATTGTTTTTCTGAAGATACAGGTCTGGTAGTTCTTTCTTTTTTCCAGTGACCTTTATGCTTCTGATTTATAGTTAACAATACTAAACAGGACAAAAATCCACTAATGCATTTCATAACTGTTATCAGTAGCAGAAGATACATGAATAATATTGTAGCAAATTCAATTATTATTTTAATGAGTGGGTTTTCCATAATGACATAATGTTCTGGGGGGGTTTTGTTCGTATACACGTGCGTGTGTGTGTGTATGTGTAAAAGTAAACTAAACCTACAGGCCCATCTGCCTAAAATTTCATAATGTGATGCAGCACTGTTTCATAACCTATCTAAAATAGTCCACTGCTTCTGTATCATTTCAAAGAACAACTGCATGTATTTCCAATGTTATGCATCATTCAGCATGGTCAGAAATATCTGAGGTAAACCAGTATGCTGGTGAGAAAATACACTGGTGATGGTAATGGAACAGAGGTGGTGTCTGTTTTGTTTTCCCCAAAGTTTATCTCACAGTCTTAAATTAGTAATAGTGCAATTGCTTTTTTGTTGTTGTTATTGTAATAAATGATATTTCGCTTCGTTTATTGTAGAGTAATATTAAGGCAGAGTTCTTTATATGTAATGAAGCTGCTATGTGGTGATGCTGAAGGGATTATATATCCAGGATTAAATAAATTTATGTTATAAGACATGGGCATTTCCAGTTGTCTGAACCTCTGTATAAATGGATTGACAGTTTTATTCATTAACATTCTTCTCACCACAAGATTTAATGATTACTTTCTTCCATCCTTGTAATATAGAGTAGAATATTAATCATTATTTGTATGTAGTAGTTGTTTACAGTTTGAGTTATTAAAAATTTTTTCCAGGTGACTGTTTGTATATTGCATTTACATTTGTACATGTATTTTCTTTTGCTGTTTAATTATGAAGAGGCGTTACTGGCTATGCATATGAATATTAAATAATTTTAAAGCTTTGATTTTTTTATCATTAATCAGAAAATTATTGGCAAAAATGTTTAAAGAGTAAGCTAACTTTACAACACAGGAGAAATAATTCTACAACAAAATGAAAGCCTGAAGTAAAAAAAAAACAACTTAATCTGAATGAGCTTCAAATGTAGCTTTTTTTTTTCTTCTTGTACTATTTTGATTTGCTATTCCTAAACAATGGGAAAAAATAAAGACTATATTGTTTGAAATTCTTGTTATGAAAATTTCAGTTTTGCTTGATATTAAGACGGTGACTTCTGGGATGAGCTTGGATACTTAGTTCAAATAGGCTGATTAGGTTGTTCCCATATCCATAGAAACTCTAGCACTGTGTCCATGGGATGTTCATAGCCTCTGTTACTGGACGCAACAGAGAAATATCATGCACATGATGTGACATCCAGCCAATTATTTCAAGTCCATGTACTCATTCTGCTGTTTGCTTGTTTAGTATTACAGAAGGTATTTCCATACCTTTTTCTTCTCTGAAAAAAACTTAGTTTTTTACCAAACGATCTGAGGGAAAAGCCCTTCTTAGTTATCATTCTTGTCTATTGCATTTTTACTTTTTCAAAGAAATTGCTGTGCTTTATACTTCATTGGATTATGCATTTTGCTTCTGCATTCATACATGTGTGTAGTTGCTTCCATTATATCATGCCTGGTACAGTAACTAAACCCATAATGTAATGGGGAGGGTGCATTTAGTCTTAAAGTAGTCTCTTTCCTTTTCAGTGATACAAATTAGTTTTCTTGAAATCTGATGCAATTACATTAAAAGCTTCCTTTTAAATTTATACTTCTAAGGATCTCATTTATGAGCACTGCTTCTCTGTGTTCTTACTATGTTTTTTCTTGAGTCAGCGATAATGAGTCTTTAACTCTGGCAGGTTTGGGCTGGAACCAACAAGAAACTACTTTAAAAAAAAAAAAGGTTAAAAAGAATCCCAGCAGACGGCGAATGACACAATTCTTAGTGTTTGGTGCCAGCTAGGAGTGTAAACTTAGTGTTTTACTTGTTAGGGTGTGACTATATGTTTACTCCTCTGTCATGCGATCTCTAAGGGCTAGCTTGTGATGGAAAGTCCTTACAATTTACTTTTACTTTTTAAGAGCACAGGGTTTATTCCACCGCTGATGGAATACCTCAGGTGCAGTACGTAATCCTAGCAACCTAGGGTTTTTTTGTAATAGTTAGGGCTTTTTTCCTGTCCATAAAAATGTTCATCAGGATTTAATTCCACATCGTTTTGTGCTGTTCTGTGAAAATGTCTTTGTATGAAAACTGAGTTGACTGTCACTGTTATTTTGCTGATGTTCTGCTGACATTTTGAGGAGAGTAAACCACCGCTTGCAGGCTTGCCTGGTTTCTCTCGAAGTTTGTTGCTGCACCACTATGGCAATTATAAAGTACTTACTAAAAGCATAACATTTTAACACACTTGTCTCAGAAAGCATGGTCCATTTGCGTAAGCACAATGGATAGCTTTGCTAGTATTATACCAGTGAAGTCAACACAACCAGCAGCAGCTAAAGTTGCCTGAATTTTGGTGGGTTTGGCCATCAGGGCTCTGCTGTGGTTGTTTTTTGGCACAGCCATGTTGTGTGTAACAAACACGCAATTCCTCTGGGTGTTTAGTTCTGTGTATGTTAGTGACTGGATCAGGACCCTATTTGATATAGTGTTTCAGGTGTGAATTTAGTATTCCTAGTCTCTCAGTTATATTATTGTCTCCAAAAGATATTTTGACAATTTTTGGGTTCTGTCTGTCTGTTATTTGTCAAATCTGCTTTCAAGCTAAGGATGAGTTCTAGTTTCTGTGTTTCAGCATGTATATGTTTTATTGTAGGTAGATGTACCACTTCAAAGTCTTAAAAGGGTGGATGAGGCGTGTTTCCTTCTACTGTTTGTTTCCTTGTGCGCGTGATATGGTGTGGGACAAAAAGGCTGTCCCACCTGCCCTGATAGTTGCTGTGCTCTTCCCTTGCATTCTTGATGGCATTTCCTAGGTGAGAGAGGTAGGGAGGGAGCAAGTTACAACTAGTGTTGAGATTATTTAGTGATTCACATATTTTTGTTGCTGGACTTTAAACATGTGAATTGAAGTGCTTTTTGCTACATCTGCTTCTGGATGGTTTAAAACCAAAGTAAGAACAACAGAGCGCAGTCCCAGAGCAAATAATCAGTTTAGGTTTTGCTTTCTTTGAGGGTTTTGTAATAAGTACATTTTAATGTTCATGATTTAAAAAAAAAAAAACTCAGAATAACTCTGTTTCTCAGATTTAACTTTGACATTGATGATTTTTGTACTTGAAGATAACCAGTAGGGAATCTGTATTCATTATATGCTTTCTTTTACCAGCTGTCTCTTTAGTTTTTGAAATGACATTATCTGTCAAAATAGACACTGCTTGTTGTTGGCCAGGATATAAACCATTCAAAAAATGCTTGCAAAAGTTCAGTAGAGATTTAAAAAGAAACTTGCCCATCATTGTTCTCAGAGGATTCAGTGGGCTTTTGGACATGAGAGGGCAAAGGAGGATTTAATGCAGTCTTGTAACTCTGTGTTGTCAGGTGTAAAGATTTAAAGCAAGGATGGACTTTTGGGCTCTTTCCTCTCTAACTTGGATAGTGTGTTGGAAGGAGGTTGTTTGAACTAAATGGAATAGGGATGGGATCTGAAGGAGGAGAGGGAAGAGTATGAAAGAGGGAGAGATCTAGGCAATTAAACATGAGGTGAATGGATGATGAGGGAAATGGAGGAATTCAGAAAGGAAGAAGTAGAACAGTTGGAAGAGTGATAAGGGCTGATGTTTGAAGAGGAGATGGGAAAGGAAGATATGCAAAGGTTTGTGTCTTTGTACCTTCACTCTCCACAATTCAAGCTTGGAATAATTGACAGATTTCATGTATTTACCGTTTACGTACCAAGTTAGTTAGGTCTTGAGTCGCTGTAATGTTGGTCCAGATAGAAATTCACTACTTGCTCTGCCTTACAAGGTATTATCATTAGAAAATATTTGCAAGTCTTGTAAATCTGTGGTGAATCCAATAAGTGTCTTTCCTATTCATTAATTAATACAACTTCAAATGATGCAAATTCATATTCTATCCTAAAAATAAATGCAACTTTCTAAAACAAGTGTTGTCTCAAAAATCCTTGAATTCATGTGGTACATGTAGAGTTACATTCAAAAGAATCTGTAAATGCATCTTGTATTTTATATGTTTTTAATAGTCTTCCCGTTGCTGTCATGGAGTAAAATGTTTCTGCATTTGATTATTTACTAGGCAACAGTAGTGGAGCTTGGAAATGCATAAACTAATGTGGATAGAGTTGGTCTGGAAACCAACTGAGTTGTTAGGGAAAACATTCTGCTGAAAGAAAATGTGGTATTTAACTAAATTCTAATTCTCTTTGAATATCTCAGAATAGTCACAAAGGGTTAATATCTTAAAGAGCTATATTTAAGGGTGGGTAAAGCTGTGTGCATTCCCTGGGATACTGTCTTGCAAGTTGATTTCTGACGTTACCTTGTGCTGGTTTAGGCTGGGAAAGAATTCATTTTCTCCATAGGAATTTGTATGGGGCTCTGTTTTGGATTTGTGATGAAATAGTTTTGACAACATACTGATGTTTTAGGAATTGCTAAACAGTGTTAACATGGAGTTGGGGTCTTTTCTGCTTCTCATGCTGCCCCACCAGCAAGTTGTCTGGGGGTGCACAAGGAGTTGGGAGGGGACGCAGCTGGGACAGCTGACCCCAAGTGCCCAAAGGGATGTTCCACACCATACCACATCATGCTCAGCAACAAAACATGGGGAGAAGGGGAGAGGTTTACCAGCACTGCCCCTTCTCTTCGACTGGCTGGAGTTCAATAGGTTGGCTGTTGATGAGCAATTGTGGGATTTTTGTAATATTTGTGGTGGGTTTGTTTCGTTTTTCTTTGAGGAGTTTTGTTTTTCTTTTTATACTACTCCTTTTCCTTATTAAGCTGTCTTTATCTCAACCCATGAGTTTTTGCACTTTTGCCCTTCAATTCTCTCCCCATCCCAGTGGTGGATGGGCAGTGAGCCAGTGGCTGTGTGGTACTTGAACTGCCTACTGGGATTAAACCATGACATAACCTCAGTTCATTTGTGAAGGTTTATCAAAATGTCTTGAAAAGTTTGCCTGATTGTCTGCTGAGTATTTCTAGTTAAAACGAAGTAGTATTCTAGACTCCCACATGCTTTCAAGACCTGCCAGTGGCATGTTGTATAGATTCCTCTATACGTGCTTTAAGGGTTTGCTTGCTTATTTGGAGACTCCACCATATTCATGTTAGGTTTGGCATTTTGCTTTTCTATTTCACTTTGACTTCTTATTCTGGGATCTAAAGTATTACAGAAAGTATTTGTTTGATACTGCTGCTCATGAAGTTGAATCACTGCAGTGACGTTGAGACTGCAGTGAGCCTGCTACAGTTGAAATACTTCTGCTCCATGCATATATATTGTAAGATGTTTGGGTGTTGTTTAATATGCATATTGTTTGGTTTTAATATACAAGATTCTAGTGTCCTGTCAATATGTCCTCAGTGTGTTTTAAGTCCAAGCAGTATTTATTTTCTGTTTAAAAGTGAAAAAAAAAGATTGCAGCTTTAAAAGGAGAGAAAAAAGGTTCCAGTATTCTTGTTCTTCAGTGGTGCATTTGCCATTTAGTCTTGCTTAGTAATCTGAATTTAATCTATGTATAAAAATACAAATATATTCATATACTAGTATTCTTGTATTAAATATTCTAATCATGTTTAAATATATTATATATAAAAACAGTAATTGAAATCTCTGAAAGATACAGAGGCATTAAAAATTTACCAAAATAATTTGCATTTTGCACCATTGTAAAATAGATCATTATTTTTACCTAACTGTAACATGATAGTGTTATTGAAGTACAGGAGTTATGTAGCTATAGCATCTGAGCCTTGTTAACATAACAAATGTCACCCACTTACTGTTGGCCACTGTAGAACTTTATTTTCAGATGATTACTCCATTGCTATGTTTTGTAATAATAGCTGTGTCCACAATTGGAGCATCTGTGTGACTAGTATTACAGGGCAAACACAGAGCTGTGGCTATGGGCACGAGTGCAAGTGTATTTGTTTTATTCCGGTGTTTGTCACAGTCAAGTCTCTTTTTGGAGGCAAAGGCTTTGTAGTGGAAATGGAAATTATTATTGAAAATCTTGCACTGTTGATGTTGAGTTCTTAGAAGAAAAGAAAATGTTACTGCAGGCTAGTCATTTCTGTAGTTAAACACAGTGTAGGTATAAATAATATGTATCTGTGTGGTCATTGTGATTTACCACAACATGTGTGGTAAACCTCAATGTAATCAAAAGTTTGTGATAGCTGCACTGCGGTTGTTAGTGAAGGTGGGTGTGTTTAGATGGAAGAATGTAGCCTGTTGTATCAAAGTTTGGTATGTTGGGACTGGCCTCCCACTTGACCTGTATAAACGTGGCTGTGCTCTTTTCAGGCTTGCCCGGACAAGAGTGGGCGTCTGAAGAGGGGCTGCGCTGGCTGAGGGAAGGTGCAGGACGTGATAACTCAGACTGTGCCTCCCTCTTGGGTGTCGGGCTTTTTGCTTGGAAACAAACGAGCTTCTAGGATAACTTAAGTTTACATTAAATATTTAGTGACAAATCTGTCTTGGAGCTGAGGGGAAGAGTACTGTTGTTTCTCCTCAGTTGTTATTCAGTACACCCCCTGCACACCATCCTCAAGTACTAGAAATAGCAATGCTGAGATGAGAGGGAAGGTTGTCATAGCTCACCCTAATGCTTCTGGCACTATCCCCTTATGTTAAATCAAGTCAGTAAATTATTGAAGGACACGTGTTAACTCTAGGAGGAGTCTTATTGGCACATTAGTGTCTATATGGCTCTCTCTTAACTAATGAATTAAGCCAAGTTCAGAGTTAATATTTAGATCAAGAGCAGAAAAGGGCGTCTGATCTGACTCAGTGGAGATTATGTTGCATACCAAAACTGTGAAGGCTGGATGACAAAATATTAGGCAGGATTGTTTCCTTCATAGCCCAAACAATCTGAAGTTCCTAATAAAAATAATAAATACTTCTCTACAAATAGAGCACTAAACATAGTGAGGTTCTCTGAAAACTTCCTCTTGTTTATTCAGGATTTGTCTACTACAGGTAAAGTTGAATTCAGGTCACAGTTTAAGAGATGAGGAGTGCATAAACTCCCCACTGCGGTAGCAATTTGTGGACAAAATTAATTTCAATTTTTTCCAGTGCATAAGCCTGTGCTACTCCTGAACATTTGAACAGGCTTCAGGAGACATAACTGAGATAGATGGAAGATAAAAACTGAATCCGAGGTTAAAAATACATGTCTTTAAACTTTCTTTTATCACGTTTGTTGGTCATAAACGTCTAGCTCCAAAGTAAAATAATGAAAGACTTTGAAGTTTCTGTTTGGCTGGTGCCAGTGATGGGATGGAAAACCTACCCTAAATACCATACAACTAGCGTGCTAAATAGCATACTACTTTACTATACTAAGATGCCCCACTGGGGCAATATGTTGCTAGTTGTGTTGGCTGTTTTGCCGTCGTGGGGAGCTGACCGGGGCAGGAGCGTGCCTGTCGCGGCAGGGGCTGGCGGTGTGTCCCGGCGGTGTGTCCCGGCGGTGTGTCCCGGCGGATGGCGAGCCGGCAGTGTGTCCCGGCGGTGAGTCCCGGAGGATGGCGAGCCGGCAGTGTGTCCTGGCGGCGGCGGCGCCCAACTGCAGCCCGGGCTGCGCAGCAGCGCTGCCAGCCCCGCGCACCTTTCCCGCCGCAGCCGGGCCTCGGCAGGAGATGGGGAGCACCGTCTACAGCCAGGAGACGTTTTATTCTGTCTAAAGAAGAGGCGGCAGCAGCAGAAGAGGTTTTGGTGCTCTCTTCAGCGGCCTCGTATTTGGTCGCAGAGAAGATGCAGGCAGCTGCTGCGCCAAGGTGCGCAGTGGAAGGATGAGAAGCGTCAGACGTCAGCTGCAACGAGAACATGCCAATTACATGGTGGGATGTGGGAGGGATAAACTTCCTGAGAGGAAGTGGAATTGCCAACCTCAGGGTTGTCTGAACTCACCTGGACCTGAGTAGCTGAGTAGCATCAGCTTTGCTCAGAGTAGGGGATGGGACCAGATGACCTTAGGATGTCCAGTTGGACTGGAATTACTCTGCAGTTGGCAGACTTGAAAACAATAGATCCTCACCTAAAGGGATGGATGATCTCAGACTTGCCTTGGAAGTTCTGAAAGTACTTGCCTTGGGGAAAATGCTTAGGAATTTGACTTAGTGACACCATTCTTGAGAGCAGTTCTAGACTGCTTATTACCTTCAAGGGTTTGTTTTTCTCTGAATGATGTCAGTTGGAACAGATCGTTTCTGTGAGACATGAATACATTAGAAGGTGATGCCTATGAGACAATAATATATTACAGAACCTTGTTGGTTTAGCTGCTGTCTATATCTCCTATATCTTTATTCCTAGGATGCATTTGAGATAGCTTGCAAATTTACTCCATAGAACTCACTCAACTGGAACAGTGGTTGGCTCTTCTACCTTTTCTTAGAGGTGGCTCCCTTCTCAAAAAATTGTTCAGGAGCAATTAACCAAAATGTGTTTTCTTCCATTCTTGTTTTGTTCTAATCAGAATAGTACGATTCTAGCAAACTCTCTAACTGCATATGGACCTATAACCTAGGGCATAGTGGTTAATTTAAAGAAGAAAAATGGATACATCATGCTTTGGTTTAGACTGAATTTTGCTACAGAGAACTTCGAGAACTGAAGTTTCTTTGCAAAACACCAATTCACAACTACTTGCCAGTGACTGACTAGTGAATATGCATTTGTATTACCTTCTTTTCAACTGAATCTGCTTAAGGATGACTACTCAGATGTAATTTTTCTATTGAAGAAAAACTTGTCCATTTTTTCTTGAATACTCAGAGTTTTTAGCAGCTGTAAGGCATTTTCAGATACATACTAAAAAGTTAGTATTTTTTTTGGTTGGAGTGGAGTGGGTTTTTTGTAGCACCTAAGAATCTTGACTGAAAAAAGGATCATGTGTTACACAAGGCATATCACATGCAGAACAAGTTCCCCTGCACTTGTGAAGAAATTGTGTTGCTAAAAAGGATGGTAAATTGGGGAGTGAAACTATCAAAATCGCTTGTCTGAATTTACTGAAACCAGGAATAGAAACTCAATCCAGTTAAATGTGGTCCTGAAATTTGGTCCTAAGTCTTCTGAACTTTCTGTCCATCAGAGCATCCTTTCTATATATGTTAGGTGTCTCTTGGTTGGGATACTTCATTTTTATATAAGCATCTCTACTCCTTTGGTCATGCTTTTGTTCATTTTCTTCTCTTTTTGTGATGCATTTTCTAAAATTTGGGTTTGGGTGAGGTTTTTTTGTTTGTTGTTTTGTTGGGGTGTAGGGACTGGTTTTGTGGGGTTGTGTTGTTAGGGGTGTTTTTAAGTCTGTGCTCTTAGTTACCACATTGTTATACACGGGACAAGAGACAGTATGAATCCACACAAGTACTTAAAAGTCCTTTCTGAGTCAAGCATCTAAGGCAATTTATGCTAACTGAATATTTGTTCTTAAATCTTGCTACATAAATAATTAATTTTGTAAGACAGTCTTTCCACATTTCTTAAATGGTACATTTGCAGGTTGAGCTTGTACTGTCCACTTTTATGTGATCTAAGTGTTGCTTCTTTTTGTAGCATAATAGAAATTGTACCTGAACATGACATTTACTCAGCTTAATTTTTATTTTTTAACTTTTTTCTGAAATAGTCAGTGCTTAAATATATTTCAAAATGTCTTAAAATCTACAGCATAATTCAAGAAAATTATGTGAAATGGGAGAGGGCCAGTTTATTAAAGGTGATAGTCAAAATCCTGCTTTATAGGAGATCAGGTGGGTTAAGTGGGAGTTTAAGTGCAAGAGATTTATTCAACTTACTGGCTTTGGTTCCTTTTAAGCACTCACCTAAGGCATTAATGGGTCATAGTGCATGGGGAGGGTATGCATGTGGTAAGAAATTTGGAGTAAAATTTCTAACTTTCTTCTATTGTATTTTAATTATTCTTTCTTTTTATGCTGATGAGATTCTGAAGGTATGTTTCACAAGGCATGCAGGTGACAGAATTGACATCTTTGCACCCTATTTTGCTATTATTGATATATCAGTATTACTTAATCTTGTCTTTTCTGCTTGGTTATATTGCAGAGACTTCTGATAAATGTTAGTAAGTCTTGATCCCGATTTCCATGAAAGCAAGTACTTACTCTGTGTTGAGAAAGTGCATTTATTGCATAGATTGGAAGAAAGATTAGAGCAGAATTGTTTGATTGTCAGGAGTAATACTCAGTGGGATGTTTTGCACCTTATTCTTTTTGTTGAGAAAAACATGTGAATTTTGAGTTGTGCTAATGAAAAGTCTCCTTTAAAATTCACCTCATTAATTCACCTTTGTTCGCAATTAGCACCTACAACTGCTTTAACTTAGAACCTGATTTTTTCATTGTTTCTCATTTACTTCTGTTGCTGCTGCTTTACTGTGAGGACTGCTGTTGACTGAGGTGTACTATGGAGGAGATATCTTAAGTAGCATGTGAGATACCTCATCGTGTAATACTAGATTTTATCATCTCTGCTGTCTTTTTCCGGCCAAATAGGGGAAAACAATGAAATCTCTGCTTTGAGATGTGTAAGCATCACTGTTTGTGGTATTTTATAAGGCTGTTTGGTGGCTTTTGCTTTCTGCTGTTATCTTGTTGAATGTCAACAGGCTTTCCTGGTTAGCATTGCTCAGTCTTTGCTCACTTCTGCAATGCTTAGCGTGAATGAAGAAGAAAGTTCTTAGCCTTGTGATTTCTTGAATTTATAGTGTGAGTTTATAGGATCAGTGCAGTATAATGGTTGTAAGAATCATTGCATCTTTTGAGAAAAAACTTTCTTAGTTTTTGCTAGTAACCTCAACTCCTTTCTTCTATTTTCATTAGTCTGTTTCAAGCACTAGAACCATTTTGTTCACAATAGCTCTCAATTAAAATTCTGGTCTTGCTGCTCATGTTGCCTCCCAGGGTGTGTTTGTGAGGTAGAATCCACTGTTGTTGTAACATGAGAGTGTACAGAGCCAGTCCCTTCCTCGGGGCACTCAGTAGATATTGTTCAAAACCGCATTTGCCATCTTCCCACTTCTAGAGTTTTTCCAGGTTTGACAAGGAGTCTGTCCTCATCAAATACAACGCTGTTGTCTCTCTACTGTTTTAAAGATGATAATAACTTTTGTAGATAATGTGCCATCTTCATACTTGACCAATTTATTAGTAAGCCCGCATGCCTTGTCTGTGGTCACGGAACCGCGTACTCTGTAACATGCGTGCTGCAAACCTTTACACATTGGGTTAACGCACATTGATTGTGCCCAGTTCCTGTGCCGTGCACTGTACCGAGTTTGATCTAGAAATGGAATGGCTTTGGAGGTGACTGAATCCCAAACTTGTGCAAGAGGTGCCATCATGGGGATCTTGCTGAAAATAATACTAATTTGCTTCACTTAGGAAGTGCAACTGTATCTGCAGTTTCCTGGCAGTAGCTTCTTCCGTGCTGCATACTGTTCCACAATGGTATGTAACCTGCATTTTAGTGCTTGAAAATTTAATCTGCATTCAAGCCTTAGCCAAACTGCCCTAAGAGATTATGCTTATCCAAAACTCCTGCATCTGAATTTCCTAGTTTGTTCTTTTTTTAGTTGTGTCATGGAAGTTGCTCTGCAAAATGCCACAAATGTGCTTTTCCTTAGTGTTTAAGAGAAAGTAATATTTTGTATTAAGGTAGATTTTTACACAAAACAAGTATGTTGCTGTGTATTCTACTGATGGAGATGTATAATAAGAAAGATGAGTTAGAAAAGATGTGAAGTAAATAGTATTTGAGGTTTGCTTTAAAGAGGGCATTAACAATAAGCGGATAACTTAAGAGGAAAGGTCAATGAAGAAGAAAGAGTAAGAAAAGCAGAGGTAGAAGAATCGGAAAAAATGTCTGAGCCAGGATAATTTGTGATACTTTTTGATAGTTAGGATTAAAAAAAAAATCTAAACAATACACTTGGGGAAAAACAGATTACCATGCTTGCAATCCCCCGGATCATTCTCATTTTAGCCGCTCTTGGAAACAAACTTTCCAGGTAGTTAATACACAACTGTATGCTTCAAATGAGATCAGAAGCTGAATCTAATTAAAGAACATTGCAGCCAACAACATTCTGAAATTGAGAGATTATTTTTATATATTTGGCATAGGATTGTTGGTCTTTTTCCAGATTTGCTGTCTTTTGTTTGTAATACAAGGTGTTGGCTTTCATCCAGCTTGAAACAGAGGGGTCCAAGTTTAATGACTACTGAAGTCAGCAAAATACTTGTACTAGTGTTAACAGAAACTCAGTGCTGTGTAAACCCTGACTTTCTGGGTTTTTGTAGTTTTGACATTTAATTCCCTCTGTGGGATGTTGCTGCTTTAAGGTAGAATAGGAGATGCTGCAACAGGGTGGAGATATCTAGTAGCATTTAATGTATGGTGGACTTGAAGCTGTGTTTAATTGGTATCATCAAATATTTTATTTATGTACCTGCATAGTCCTGTGCAGGCACCTGTTTAGTGACTATCTGAGGAATAAAGCCTGTGGTATTGCATGATTCTCAGTTTGTCTTAAAAGTAATCTGGCTTCTTACATTTTGTGCAGCAGTACTGCAGAGTGGAACAAACTTCTCATACTGTGATTCCTTATCTTACTGTGTTTGAGGGCTGGTTATACATCCATGTACACATGTATTGCACACATGCCACCACCCACCACCCCTAAAAAGTGTAGGTATTTCTGGTTAGGATACTGCTGTAATTCGAAAGCAGGACAAGTGAGATGATCCTCAAATTTCCAGGTGTCTATTTCTCTAATCAGTTATCAAAAACCTTTGGTCAAGCAGTTGGGCAGCTGTCTTCTCAAGCTTAAGCTGTCCAGATCTTAGAATAAAATTAAACTTTCTTGTGCTTCTTTTGTCTTGTTGCTTTTTTTCCCAATAGATTTTTTTCCTTTTTTATTTGTGTGAATGACAGTTGTAAAAATGCAGAAACTCGTGACTAGCACTGAAAACAGGTATTGCAAGCAGGAGATCAGAATTCAACAGAATTCCTTGCATGATTTTTAGATGCTTTATTTAATTTTATTTTGCCTAGTGCAAATGTTCTCTGGAGTCAAGAAAGCACAGTTTCTATTATGTTTAATTATTCCATATTTTTACATGGAATATGAGAAGTTGCCTTCAGTATAAGAACCAAAGAACAGAGTGCTGTAGCTTCTTTTACATTGGAGTCTTCTGATAAGCTGCTTATTTCTGCATTTTGCATTTTAAGTGTCAAATATGGCAGTTTATTGGAAGACTTTGCCTTTGGAGAAAGGTTAATGTTTTATGTGGAATATCTACCATTTCTGTGTTCAGTGAAATGCTCCTGACTAGAGTTTTGTTAAGTGTCATTTCTCAGCAAAAATAAATCTGGTAAGAACCAGTATCTACTTTCTCTGGAGGATGGAGCTGTTTAAATTCCTTCATGTTGACAATTTCTCTTCTGTTCAAAAATGTTGTAAAAAGTTTGTAGAATCTCTTCACTGCAAGACATGAATTTCAACATCAGAATTCTCTGTGTCAAAAGATTTCCCCTAAAATTATAATGGCTCCTTTTTGCTTTGCTGTCATATTTCTTATTATAGGTAGTTTTCTGTTGTCCTAAGTAATGCATGGAAATTTCATTCAATAATGATGCAGGTTTGGTAACTGATGAGTAGCTAAGGAACGGTTAGAGTAGTTAGCATTAAAACTCATTCAGGGGAGACAAACTTAACAGAAATGTTAATGTTAAAAAAGAAATAAAGGAAAAGCAAGGATTTGGGAAGATATCTGGTTGTATGGAAAATCTTGTATAATAAAAATGTGTTTAAATTCTAAATTAGAGAGGTTATTTTAAAGGGCTTAGGAAGAATCTAACCCAGAGAAGTCAAGAGAGATGAACCATAGCAGTTGGAGTGTGAAAATGTCTTGAAACACTGAGGCATTGGCCTTCACCAATGAAAGCAGTCACTTTCTGTTTGTCTAAGGGAAGGAAGCTATGCTTGTCTTTGTAGTTTCTGACTACTGTGGTATCTTAGGTTAGTAAAGAGTTGAAAATGTTGGACAGGGTTGGTTTTCCTGATAATTATGCATCTTGGGTATTTTTGTGAAAGAATTTTAGAAACACATGATTAAGCCTCTAATAAACATGCAGAGGTTAACTGGTAAGATACAGAGGTTCTTTGAACGTAATAACTGGGAAAACTAGTTTGCATACTGGGGTTTACTTGCCAGAAGTATCTTAAGGTATTTAGGTCCTTCTTTTACTGTGCGTGGGCATGGTGTTGTGGGTTTTGGGGGGGCTTTTTAACATTAGCAATTATCAGAGAGAGCTAAAAGAAATTGCATACCTTAAATTTATTTGTATTAACAAAGCAAAACACTGAAGGGCAGACTGGAGTTGATCCAATTTTGCTCACAACAAAAATTCCATTTCTTTGAATATCAAACCCCTCATTTCTAAGTTAATGTTTACAACACTGTTGCTTTTGTTAATTGGCTTTAGAAAACTGATTGCCCTTCCTGCTGTTCAGTCTCAGTTGCTAGCGTCATACATATGTGAATTCTTACTCTTTGTAAACTCATGTATGTATTTTCATTATGATTTGCATTCATTGCAAATGCAAGTGTTTTCTGAGTCCTTGTTCTGCTTATGATTTTGGACTTTGAGTAAGAAGAAAAGAGTAATTTGTGACTTTACTCTGGGTGTGATTATGTGGCAGAGTAAGTTGTTGAGTGCTGCTTACGTTCTGAGCTGCCTCCAGAGGTTTGCCCTTTGTGAGGTGTACGGTGTGTCCTCAAATTCAAATTCCTTTCTCCTCATCACATCAAGGTGTGCATTGCAGTGCTTCTCCTTCAGTGAATACTTGTGATTATTTCTCCAGATATCAGCTAGGCTCATATTGTTTTCTTAAGCTGTGTGGAGCAGAATTGTTCCAAATAGTTGTGCTTTATCATCATTTTGGTACTCATTCAGCTTTACCTTTGGTTTTGCAGCTGAGTATACTGTTGCAGTAAGTAATACTTTCTGCTTTAAGTAAATTTAATACTGATGTACATTTTTGTAAGTCATCAAAGTATATGCAGTTTATACTGATTATACATCTAGTATTTCCATTTTTGTTTTATTCCCAATGATTTGGCATTCTTTAAAGTCCTAACTCTGTGAGACCATCTCATTACTGTTTACATACTTTGGATTTTCTTTGGAAATTTCAGTTGACTTGCCAATATAAAGATTGAACAATAGTAGAAGTAGTACCATTCATCCAGCATAATAGGCTCTCTTACATAAAGAAATTACAATGTACACTCTTATTCCAGCTGTGACAGTATTGAAAACATTTTAAAATGTTATTTTATAATAGAGGCAACACAGCTGTAAATCTTACTACAGCGATCTGCTCATTTCTCCGACTAACTTCTGAAAGATTTTCACTACTGAAGCTTATAGGTGCTTTATTTGTATTGAAAGCAGTGCGGTTGGCAGTAGAAATGGATCCTGTCCTGGGGATGGCACAGCTTCCTGTGTTCTGTGCAGTGGGCTGGGCTCAGTCCTTCACGTAGGGTTCTGTCAGCTAACGTTATCCATTGTCGATTTGGATTAACTTGTTGGTGTCAAGCTAATACATATTTGTTGAGAGCAGGTTTTGAATGAAATGGAGCAACAGTAAAATTACTTTTGAGTTTTCAAGACCAGGAGTGTTTCTAAGAAAAACAGAGGACTGCTGTGAACTGGAAGGTCTGAACCCAAATGCAACTACTGCCACAAACATTATTGGTTTTACAGAACTTTCATTTCCATTTAGATGCAGGTGTTTGACAGATCCTCGTTGAGTCTGTTAACTCTTTCTTTGGAGGACATCAGTTTGGGATCAGGATTGTTTGCAATTCTGGTGTGGTGTTTTTTGGGATCTGTTTGTTTGTTTGTTTTGAATTGCCAACTTTCTTTTCAATATTTTCAGTGCAGAAAAAGAAACTAATTCAGGAAATGGAATTATAGCATTGTAATAGCTTTGGTATCTACCCAAAGGGGATTATTGTCTTCCTTGACTGTAGCTGTCTCGAGTGATATAACCCTTTTTCTGGTTATTTCGTCCTCGAAATGGAAAACCTTTGGCAAATCTATAGTGAATACTGTGTTGCAAAGATGTGTATCAAGGAATGCATGTTTCTTAAAACTGCGACTGTCTTTTTGTCTGTGACTCTTTTAACCCAGGTTAGTTCCAGGCTGTTGTTATATTATGGGAAGATTAGGCTATGATGTGGGTGAGACAGGTTGCCTCACTGTGTAGTACGTAAAATGTAGAGCACCAGAATGCTGGGAAGTGTTGCAAGACTCATTTAGGAAATAGGATGGATTTTAAATAAAGTTCAGTTTTAGGTAAAAGGTCAGATGCTAGTTCCTTTTTTTATTTGTAGCAGTTCATCCGTATACAGTACTGTGCATATTGTATGTGTAAGTTAATCTCATTTTTTAATCTACTATAACTGCCCTTTTGATTCTTGAAATCCTTTTGGGTATTTTGCATTCCAATATCGATCCCTGTCTGTCTGACTGCTTCAGCTGGGTAATCATTTTTCTTGTTTATCCCTAATCCTTTTAATATTTCCTTCCTGCCACTGTATAACTGTACAGTATGCCTATTGTTTGGAATGTATCTCAATGATGACTGTAAGACCGTACAATAAAAGTGACTGTGTTTTAGCCTAGATTTCACAAAAATGGTTTACAATGAAACAAAAATGCAAAGCTGAACATGTGCCTTCAAAGTATGTGTGCCAGCTGTAGTGCATTGCTTTGCTTAGTCATGCAAAATGTTTATCTTTATAGACCATATCCTATTCTGAACTGCTCAGAAAAATGAAATATGAAGCTTGCTATTTCAAAGTGTTTCTTATTCTGTATTCTTTGTACGGACCTAACAGAAAAAAAAAGAATGTATTCCCTTCATCTCTGTGTATATACATCTTTGTATATCCATATGCATATATATTAAAAACTTAATTTTAAAGAATCAGCTGTAGAACAGTTTAAATATCTCAATGGAAGCATTTGGACCCAAGAAATATCAATTTCTCTTTAGCCATCTCCTCCAATAAAGCATTCTCCCCTCGTTTCTATGGTGACCGAGTAACAGCATCACACGAAGTTCTGACAAAATGATAAAAATTCCTCCCTGAAATGGTTTCCTGAGAAGCATGGATCTGTTCTGTTTCACCTGAAGAATGAGAAGACCCTCCCATCCTCAGGGCTTTTCTTCTCTATTTCTCCCACACTAGATTATACCCTAAGATCCTTTCACTGTACTAACCAATGCTTTAACTGCTCTGCTTTTCTCATTAAATAAACTTGGCATGTACTTTCTCTGCGTGTCAAAGCAGAGCATGCAAACGTAATGAAGGAAAAGAATTTGAATCAGAGGTGAAAGCAAAGTGTTTAATTTTTCTTAAGAAGCCATTTTTATTTCCATACTGCTTTGGTATTAACAGAGATGGGGGGCTTGGGGGTGGTTTGGCTTGGTTGGTTTTTGTTACAACTTCTCTACTTTAACAAAAGAAATGGTAAACACCTGAGATCTAGACTTCCTATATTCAGTGACTATCTTAATGAAAACATATCTAATAGTACCCAGTTTGAGTATTGCATAAACCTTTCAGGAAGGTAAAGAAGCTGCCTTCCCTCAAAGAAAGCATTGCTTGCAGCATAAGTGCTTCAGTAACTTGCCATTGTATCTCCACTTCCCCGTAATAACTTTGTACAGTCATGGGAAGTATAATTTTAAAAATACATTGTAGCTTTTGTTATGGAGAAACTTTGTGACAAAGTTCTGGGTCTGTGACTGTTGTTTTATGACAGACACTTTCTCAAGTTAATGTAAAGAAAAAAAAACAAATCCATATCTTAATTTCTTATTATTGTTCTATCCTTTGAAGATAGTTCTACTCTCCCTCATGCACTTTATCACAAGTGTGCTGTGGTTGCAATGAAAGCTCAGTCTGAATGTTGTTATGCCTCAACTTCTGAGATGCTCGACTTTTCTGGGCCATTTCCTGTGAAAGTGAGAAATTTTTTAGAGACATCCTGACTTTTTAAGTGAATGATCCCTGTTTTAATAATAAAGCACATAGTGCATTGTATCTTATTCAGCTATTATTTTTCAATTACACGTTGTAACTTAGGTTATTCTTAATAATTGTCGGGTGTACTCTCTCATGTGCTCAATAACAGCAATTTCTTTTTCCAAGCTCTTAGAAAAGTACAAGTAAGCCTGAACCTTCAGACATACAGAAAGTAAGGTTTGTCCGAAAATGCAAAACTTCTACCAGTACTAATTTATATCTAAAAATAACACTGTCACTGGTAAACTGAAGAACTTTATCTTAAATGATCTCTAGAACTGCCTTTTAGAGTAGGGATTAAGTTTGTTTCCAAGGATAGGAGTCTTATTTGGAATTCATCAAAATGTGAGTTCTCCTGTCTGGATTGTGTTCAGTTTATTAAGAATGTTATATTTGCAGCTACGTTTCTGAATTTCTTAAGAAAGTTGGGTCTCAGAATAGATAGTTTGCAAAAGCTTGATTGATCCAGACTCTTGCCTTGTCTCTGTAGAGATTCTTTGTTGTCTCAGGCTGCTGAGATGTCAGGGATACCAGAACACTTGCAGCTTGATGGTTTTTGATGAGAGGCTATAAAGAGAATCTGTCCCACAGAGAAACCTCATCAGAAAACCAACCGATATTTTCTGTTCTCTGTGTAGCTATTTGAAATGCCAGTTTTTTGAACATAAAGGCAGCATTTGCAGCCAACTATGCTTTTCTTAGTGAGTTGTAGGTTATCAGTTCAAACTTTTATGAGAAGCTTGATGGATGCATCCCTGAAAATTGATTGTTCTCCTCATTAATGGTTGGGGTATTTTTTAAAGGACATATTGAAATGTGATTAAGTTTTATGCTATAGCAATTTTACTGTCTCTGCATGCAGTTAGGGTTGTATGAAATTCTTCTTGTGAAGGAATCTGCACTATGGGTAAGGACAATGTGACACATGTATCTTGCTGTGTAATCTGTGTGTTAAGATGCCTTATTATTCAGGAATATGTATATATGTGCTATACTAATTTGTTTCATAGTAAGTCATATATATTGTCCCATGTATAGTTCTCCCTTTCCTTAAAAGCCTAATTTTTTGGGTTCACCAGAGTGCTTTGAAAAATGAAATGTTTCTGGACACACATAGTGTTTGTTTATATTCTATTTATTATCGGAATAGAGTTTAAGTCGTGATGCATTGTTTGACTTTGAAGACATTGGTCAGGAAGAACCTGATTTGTGTAGTAGACAGTAGCTTAAAACATCTAGGGGACAGGTCAGTGCTTTGTGGTATAATTGTGTATTTGACAGAGAAGCAGTGGGCTCTTGTGAATCTTCTTTGGTCTGTTGAGAAGCTGCTTTGAACCAGTCTGTCTGGTGTGTAAAAGGGGCAAAGTAGCAGAAATAGCACTGGTGAGTGATGTCTCAGGGGTTTTTTGTAGAATACAGCCTGGCGTTACCCTGCTTTCTGTCTTTTGAGGCTGTTAGTGTATTTTTAATTATTTTGTTTTTACGTGGTTTTTTTAAATGTTCCTTTTGTAAGGGGTAGAAGTGTTTGTTAATAAAGGAAAAAAGAGCTATTAAACAATTCTTGTTTGATGAAATCTTAAATAGCTGTATGTATTGGAATTAAATCAGGAATTCTGCTAAAGCAGTGACATTTATGGCTGTATTAATGTTTGTAATTTATTTTGAGAACAGATTAAATTTTGATGCCTTCTTCGATGAAGTAATGAAAAGGTAGAATTAGTTTAGTGCAATGAATCCCTGTGGATAGATAAGATTTTGTCATTTGGTGAGATAACAAGAAGAAAAACCTTGAAACTTTTCTGAATGGTTGCTTAGAAGTTATGTCTTTTATCCAAACTTGGTGTCAAGATGAGGAGCCCACATCAGCTTTTATGAAATGCAGTAAAACCGAACTCTCATCTTACATTGCCGTGGGTTCTGGATTTGGAATGCAGTTACACTAGCATGATGCTAGCTGATTAAAGTT
Source organism: Melanocharis versteri (assembly GCA_013397845.1). Classification (NCBI taxonomy): domain Eukaryota; kingdom Metazoa; phylum Chordata; class Aves; order Passeriformes; family Melanocharitidae; genus Melanocharis; species Melanocharis versteri. Next base: position 130,261 of record VZTG01005000.1, on the reverse strand, counting down.
TTAACTATCATGTAGTAATGCTACACCTGGAGCTGCTGGATTTTCATGTTTTAGATAAAGATTATGTTCAAGGAAACACTTCATATACTGCTGACAACGTATAGTTTTAGTCAGTAGCTGCTTTCCATAAAGGAAAACGACATCTAAATCAAGAAACAAATCATGACATTGTTTGCAAAAAGTTTCTTAACCTGCTTTTTGACTCTGCTGTGGGCTGGAGTTTGGGAAACTTGAAGATAATTGTCGGTTGGTTGACCCAGCTTGAGTGAATTTATTTGACTTTCCTGTTTCTCAGTTGCATTTGTGTATTGGGAAGGGAATGTTTCAACATATACGTAGTTTGAGTGTAATTTGGAAGCACAATATTTACATGAGTATTAATAGGGAGTTATTAGTAGGGTTTTGTTTATTTTTCAGGACTGTGAAGTACAAAAGTAATAGTGACACTGGATTAAGAAAAAACCTTTGGTTTATAAATACCTACTGGTGTTATATTACCTGGTATTAAAACATAAACATGTGTTTTGCAAGGTGGTGGTTATGTTTAAACCATTTCCTCTGAAAATGGTGCTGGCTTTATGTAAGAGTCTTGTTGCAGTCTGTTGCTTTTAACTACATTGAGCACAATACTCTAACGTGCAAAAGACTATCACAAATAACTGCAAAACACTGAGAGAATATTTAATATAAAAATGCTTGTCATGGTTCTCTATTTTAAATTTCTCTCTATTGCTTGTGATGCTTCTTACATGTTGATAGTGACATGTCCTTGTTTTCATATCTTTGCTAGGCGATCTTACCAACTCCAGCAGTAGACTTTGCATTGATCTTCAAAAATGATACATCTAGAGTCCTAAATATTCTGAATTCAAACTGATGTACATTTCTGACAAACCTTGCCTTTTGGAAAGTTAGCCAAATTGGTCATAAGAGTTTTTATTGTAGACCAATTGCATTGCTCAAATTTTATTTGTATTGTATTATCTAAGCAGTCCTTAAGGAAATGCTTACCTTCATATAGATACATGTATGTATGCAAACGCAGTCAAGTAAAAAACCAGCAGGTCAGCTTTTTAAAATACTTACAATACAAAGTATTTTCATGAGGGAGGGATGGATTATTTATTAGTCATGGAAATTGGAAGATCACTGGATGCATAATGCTAGGGCACATAAAGTAATGAACAGTGGGAATTTAAGGGTCATCATGAGTACAAGTGGTCTATCAAGAGTCTATCATGAGTATGTACTTTAAGGGCTTGCTGCTGCAGCAGTTCTATCACTTCTCTGTGCATGTTGAGCAAACATGCAGGGGAAAATGAAAATAATTTTAAAAGCTAGAACGTCAAGCCTTTTATTATATCCATAAACTAAAGGCTATCAATAAAATACTGAAGCTAGTATGTTATCTATTATTTATACAACTCTCTGCAGTGAGCCTCTGTAACCAGTAATGTTCCATCTGAATGATGTGTTTAATAAAGCAGATAAAAACCTAAACAGAAGGGTAGGTTTTAAAAAAACATTGGTCTTAAAAATGTTATTTAAGTTTCTAGGCAAAATACATACCTAGTCAAGGCTGTTTCAAAGATATATGGAGATAGGAGGATTTTTAACTTTAAGAAAAGAGCTATAATGTTATCTAGTAGCACATTTAGATTAGTAATCTTTGATGGTTATAAATAAAGAAATAAAGAAAAAACATAAAGCACTTGTACATGGAGGAATCGCAGAATATCCTGAGTTGCAAGGGATGCATGAGGATCATCAACAAGCCTCATCATTACCATAGTCAAACCTCTTAGTATTCAAGGTGCTGAAGTACGTAGGAGCAACACTTCTAATGTGACCACTGAGAGTGTGTACAGGAAAAATCCTCTTCTGCTGATGTATGGACTCTTCAAATATGTTAGCTGTTGAACTTTTAACTTGCTTTTTGAATATGTGAGAGCTCAGTTCAGGTTAATAAATCAATCAACTTAAATCGGCCCATAACGGAACGTCTTGGGAAACTGAAGGTATAGGTGTGAACACCAGGGCTGACATATGACAAATTGTTTCTTAACATCCTGGCCAAATGTAACTTACAGCTCTGCTTGAGGCTGTGTGGGTTCAGCTGTTGTGCACATCACACGAATTAGAAATTTTGTACAATATTTCATAAGACACCTACCATCTTGCAAATAACTATAGTTTTTGAAGGATATATGGTAATTTTTGCTAATCAGTTCAGCAGCAGCTGTTTCCTTTTATTTTTTGTTGTTTTGGGGGAAGGGAGAAGAGAGGGAGCTTTATCTGAGTTTATCTTTACAGTTCAGTGTTTTACTGACACATACGGCATGATGATTTTTCTCTCCCTTTCAGAAGAGAAACCTGATTGCTCCAAGGCCCGCTGTGAGGTCCAGTTTTCTCCTCGATGTCCAGAAGATTCCATCTTGATTGAAGGCTATGCACCTCCTGGTGAATGCTGTCCACTCCCAAGCCGTTGTGTGTGTAATCCTGCAGGCTGCTTGAGGAAGGTTTGCCAACCTGGCTATTTGAATATATTGGTTTCTAAGGCATCAGGAAAGCCAGGGGAATGCTGTGATCTCTATGAATGCAAGCCAGGTAAAAGTAGACACAATTTCTTTTCCCATTTTTTCTGTCTGACAAGCAAAATAATCTATTATAATTGCATCCGATAAAGCCTATAGAGCCTCTAAATTCTTCTGATTCTTCTTGAAAATTAATTATTATATGTAGGCAGTACTCATTAAAAAAGGAGATAAAAATACTATGGTAAATTTTACTTCCTTTTTTCTTTAGACATTCATTTAAACTGAGTAGCAAGGGAAAAGTAACCTAGTGAGAATATTGCTTTTCTGTGAATGCTACTAGAGCAAGTGACGTACTTTATATACTGCTTAGATTATACAGAATTTTTTCATGGTAGTAAAACATTGTGCGTGGACAGGGAGTCAGGATTTCTGTTTAAAGATCTCTCTAGATTATCAAGTGTTGACTCTTAAAATCTGCAGAGCAAAAGGATTATGGAGGAGCATACTAAAAAACTTTACAACATTTTCGGTATTTACTCATCTTCCATCTCATGAGAACACAAATCACCCTTTTTTGTGATTTATTATTCCAAGTGAAGTGGAAGATGAAATTCACTCTTTGATCCAGGCTTTGGTAAGATAAATAGTCAAAACAGAGGACTGAAAGCAAGCATATAAAAGGATATAATCCAAAACATTTTATGCAAACAGGTTCAAGTATGCTTTAACTGCATTTCCTATGCTTGTTTACCATTTTCTTAAATCTTCCACAGAAAAAGATTGTACAGGCTTTGTATCTTCTAGTGCTCTCTTTGTGCTTTTTTCCTAATATCCGGTGTGAATCTGACTGTGTGGAAATTTAAGCAAGCTTTCTTGTACCCTGTCCTGAGTAGCTGGTGAACAAATCTTTACTGTAATTTTTTGCTCTGGAATATTTTGTCAACCATGGACTTCTTTCATCTAGAATTAGCTATAATTTCTTGTGACATGGTCTTTTTGGACTCCTCCCTGGTTATGTTTCCCTTCTATAAGTTTTTTTTCAGTTAAGCCACATGTCTTTAACGTGTGGTATCCAAAAGCAGACTAATATTTTGGGAGAGTCTTCATCAGCACTAAATATTGTAGAATAATTGCCTTCTGTTTCTCATGCAAAACTTGAATAAGATTTGAACTGTTTTGCTGGAGGTGTTTCTAGTTGGTGAACTGCTGTGATCCTGGGATCTTTCTGTAGTATGACTGGTACTGAACTATTATATTTGTAAATTTTAATTCCTCCTATATGCCTTTACTAGATTCGATTATGCCTTTACCAGATTTTGTCTTGCTGACTTTGGATTATTTATCATTTTCAAAAGAGATTTTAGCTCTGATCATGTCCTCCCAAATATTATTTGAATTCCCATCTTGTAGTTTGCAAATAAGTCTGTCCAGACTTCCCTATGGAAATTACTTCTTGAAGGCTGTTTTCAACTTCCTAGTTTTACAGAATCTTCAAATTGAATATGATTCTCTATTGCGTTCATGGATTTATGTAACTCTGTGTGTATTGTTTTCTGAAGCAGTTCATATTTTTTGCTGTAGGGAGTTTTGAGAGGTGAAGGTACATGGAACTGGAAAAATGAGGATGTGTGTTAGGAGGATAGAAGAGCAGAGGCTTTGAAGAGATTGGGGAAGGAAAGAAACTAACAGGATTTAAGGGATTAGCAAATGGGGGTTAGAAATTGAGAGACTTGGTAATAAACCTTGCATCTTCAGAGTCTGACTTGATATCCTGAAGAATTGTAGGAAAGAGTTAAAAAGGAAATGAACTATATGAATTATAACTGAAATACCACGTTGCTAGAAAAATATGGGATAATGGACAGAGTAAGGCCTGGTTCATGCAGAGAGTCTTGTGGAGCTGATGTCATCAGTTTTATTGAATGTGTCAGCAAGTCTATGGAGTTAAGATGTTCAACAGAGAAAAATATGTTTCCATTTTTTGCCACAGACCTAAAAACTTGAGTTCTGTGAGTAATGCTTCCAGAGCACTCTTCCTGCACTTCCATGTTGGCTTAACCAGCCTCAATAGGGATTTTGCACCAGCAAGGGCTTTCTGGTGGAAACAAAGCTGGGGGGACTACTTCCTATGACAGCAGTGCTGCTTTTTGCCAAGATAGAGTGCTTGCGCAATTAAAGCATAAATTGTGTTTATTTCTGTTCCTTAACTGCTCTCTAGTTTACTCTGGCATTTGAGTTGGGAGCCTTCTGCTGAGAACTGCATATGTTCAAGTGCTATGATTGGCAAAGATTTCATTTTGAGATCCACTTCCTCTTCCGCCCCTTTTACGTTAGGAATACAGTTGAAGGCAGTGGTATTCAGTTAAAATGAATAGTGAAGAAACTTAGTAGCTTAGTCATACGTGTATATTAACCTCCAGATTAATTTGTTTTAAATGTTCCTACCTGTTGCTCCACCAAGCATCTCATTACAGTTGTGGTACCTACTGAGAACAAGTATGTCATGCTCATTGTTTTACTGTGGTTGCAAAGCTCAGAGATGAGATAACCCTGATCTGGTTCCATAAGCAACCCCTTTTATTCCTGCAAGTTGTGTATAACTGTCCATTCAGGAGCAGGGAACTTAGTCTAGGTGCATTGAGTTTAGTTTTAAGCTGGAGATTACATTTCTCAAAATGTATTTTCAAAAAAATTTTTTCTTAAAGATAGTTTGAATGAGCAGTCTCAAATGAAACTGCATAATGTGTTCACAGCAAAAATAAAAATAACCCGAAACAAGATTTGTGGGAGTGCATGTGCAAAACCACTATGAACAAGGACGTTTTTAAAATCATGTTTGTTTATTTAAAGATTGAGTTAAAATCTAAATTAAAACTTATTTTGCTGAAGTGTTGATAGGAACTCTAGCTGTCACTTCTGAATAAAACAAGCTAAATAGTTTACTTTGGCAGTTGTCCAACAGATGCTCATTGTACCTTTTTTGATAACTTTTGTTGTTGTATGTTGTGCAATGGAGAGTGTCATCTTTTAGTTTCTGACTAAAAAAAACTTTCATCCTTGGGAAAGCTTTGGGAAATGTCTGTCATGATAGACATAACCTGTGTTGAAAAGATCACTCATTTGTCATTCTTTCAGAAGTCTTTTTGACAGAGCTTTCATTCACTCATCTCCAGCATGGCCTGAAAATGACTCTTTTTTTCCTGTACCAAATACTGGTTTAAACACAATTGTAAAGAAGATGTTATTGTTTGCCTTACTTCTTCAGGGAATTCTGTGCAGTCAGGGCTTGATGGAAAGTCCAAGATCAGCAGCATAACTTAGTAGGTAGTGTGTAATGACGCACAGGGAAGTAGCTTGTGCTCCACCCTGATACAGCTTCAGCCCTGAAAATCGGGTCTGGAGCTTTTACAGTCTTGCACTAAGGACAAGGGTCAGCAAAATCAAGTTTTTATACACAGCTCAGAGAAATAGAATTCTCTAATATTTTTCTTTAATCCTCTGTTACTTACAGAAGTAGTACTTTGTTTTATTGGATGATTTGTTAAAAGCTTATGTTGACAGAACTTGAGATGAGAGTGGGGAAGGACTGGAGAAAAAGAATGAGAAAGAATTACAGATACGTTTCTAATGGAGCTGGAGAAATGGCTTTTAAGTTGATGCTGAAGGTGAGGGAGGGGAAAAAATCAGCAAATGCGGAGATCCGTGTTGAGAAATTCCTGGGATAGGGCAGTTAAGGGATAGGGCAGTTAAGAAAGTGATTCAGGCAGTGATACAGCTGCATTGGAGGTCCAGGAGTGCTATGGTTGTATGAAATATGTTCTGAAGTGTCATGGAATGTAAAAAGGATAATACCTTGTCATGGAGAGATACTTCCTTTCTACTTCTCCCATGGCAGACAGTGTGACTAACATTATCATGTGTAGTTGTGTTCTATTGCATTATTCATGAGGAACCAGTCAAAATGCATCTGAACTGAAAGCAGAGGATGTCAGGTGAGTCTTCTATGCTGTAAAAGCAGACTGTGTATCCTTGTACTGAACCCTCAGAAATCTGCAACTTCTGAAGCCTTAGCCTGTGCTGAGCCACTGTTTCATCAGAAATGCAAATACTGACTTGCTCCTGCACCATTAGATGCGTAGGTATTTATTTAATCTTGCCCTAAACTGTACATTGTATTAGTTGAAAAGCCAGCCATTTTATTAGTTGGAATATGTCAGGGTGAAACTTAACACACTTAGTATACTTTGTTAACTTACTCCACTAGAAAGTTTTATTCACCTAGTTTCATTAGCGGTTTCAACACCCTTGGTTTTGTAGTCTGCAAAGGAGGTAACACATTATTGCAGATGTGTCAGGGTCTGCAACCATGGCAGGGTTTCTGCTACATTCTTGTAGAAAAGCGGTAACTCTCAGATGCTTCTATATATAAATTCAGTGTATGAGAAAATCCTTGAAGATTTGTAAGCAAAGGTTGATTGGGTGAATCTTCGCTGATAGGAAATTGGAACGTATTTATGAGTCCTCGAAGACACAGATTTGTCAAATTGTATTTAAAGCTTAAAGCTTCTATGATAGACAAAAAAATGAGTTTAGAATAAAATATATAATAACAGCTTATAATAAACTGTTCATGAAATGTACACATGTTAATTACTGGATGTGAAAAGAAGACTAAACAGTCAGTGGCAAATGTTTGCAGTCTTATTTTTCGGGACAGTAGTGCAGCTAATCTGGGAGATACCTTTTAAAGAAATGAAGAATCCAGTTACAGGCTGTTCTGTAACCTCAGAGTATTTTCAGCTTATCTGTAAGTTTGTCTCAATTTTTCCATTTTGAGAAACCTGTTTCAATCTGAAAGAAAATAGGAACTTTTCCTTTTTCAAATATTTTTCATTTCTTATCTGTCTTGATCTCTCTCCTGTGAGGAAACTATGAGAGTGATGGGACTGTTCCACCTGGAGAAGCGAAGGCTCAGGGAAGATCTCATCAATGCTTATGAATATCTGAAGGGGGTATAAAAGCAGAGCCAGTTTTTTTGCAGTGGTGCCCAGTGATAGGACCAGATAGGCAAGAAGCACAAATAGGAACAGAGGAGGTTCCCTCTGAACATCAGGAAGCACTTTTTCGCAATGAGGGTGACTGGGCACTGACATGGTTTTCCCAGAGAGGTAGTGGAGTCTCCGTCCATGGATATAGAAAAGCCACCTGGGCATAATCCTGGGCAGCCAGATCTACATGGCCTGGCTTGGGAACCTCCAAGAGGTCCTGTCCTACCTTGGGTGTTTCATGTTTAATCTAATAATGTAATAATAAAGAGAAAAAATTCTATTTGAGTAGTCTTAACTTGGTGTTTGTTTGTAATGTTTTTTAAGTTTGTGCTTGATTACAAAAGACAGAGTGGGCTGCTTTTCAGTACTAGTGAGCCATATACTATCACACTGTAACCACTGCAATGGAGATATGTAGAGCAGATGTAATTCTGAGACTGATGTCTCATGATGACAGAGTCAGTTATTGCTATGTACCGCTGAGGATCAAGCTTGGAAAATGTAGGACCAGAAGAGAAAAAATGGGCCTTTGAAGGTTATGAGCTCTTGCAAGAAATGTAGGTAGCATCATCAAGCTGCTTTAGTAGTTCAGTAAGCAGCTGTGATAGTGTCAGGATTGCGGTGAAGTTTAATCACTAATCAGGGATACCATACTGCATAATTTGCAGCCTGATAACATTCTGTTCATCCTGCTTGCTCAGTCAGAGAGTAGCTCATTTCTTAGAGGGGAAACCGTGTTTTATTCTGCACTTGAAAAGACATAGCAGATATATATTATCTGAGCTGGTACTGTTCGTTACATGGAAGATTTAGTGCCAAATAAGACAAAGATGTATTTCAGCTTTCCTGAATATGGCTTATAAAATTAAATATATATTCAGCCTGGTTTGGGTTTCTTTTCTTCTTCATTTCTAGATATTTGTTGCTTTCTAAAAACTGTTGGTCAGTCTTTCTTGTTAAGTAGAATTCTTCATCTCACTAATGCAGAGTTTGTTAATTTGCATTTTATTTTTGCCATATATAAATATACAAACAGGACAACCTAATAGAATAGTCTTTAAAAATGTACTTTACACATGCATACATAAATGCCTAGTGTATCTCTTTTTTTAAAAAAAAAATTCCTGTAACCCAAGTATTTTGCTGTTTAAAAAGACTTTAATTCGTTAAAAGTTAAACAATTAATTGTTTACTGTTTTAAAAGCTGTGGGGAATACATATTTTCATAACTAGGGTACTTCTATTAACTATTATTCACAGTTGTAGTGATTGTGTAAGGTTGCCTGTCTAACTTCTGTAGATTTTTTTTATTAACTAATATCAGTTCGATTGCTTCCTAATAATTTTAAAAGTGAATCTTAAAGAGAAAGGGAGGCTTTTTGTAGTGTTACCTAGCAAGCACGCATTCATTGGATAACTTTTGTGACTTAAAAGGCTGATGCACAAGTGATTGCTTATGGGGAAGTAATTTGCACAAAGCTTCTAAAGCATGAGTAAAAGAAATGTTCTTCTTCCCTTCCTCCGTAGTGTTCAGTGTGGATTGCAGCACGGTCGAATGTCCTCCTGTTCAGCAAGTTGTTTGCCCCCTGGATAGCTATGAAACCCAAGTCAGGCTGACGGCCGATGGCTGCTGCACCCTGCCCACAAGGTTGGTGTCTCGATGGCTCAGTATTTTTAACTTGTTCTTGACAATTCAAGTACTGTAAATACAGGATAATAATGCGTACTTTCTGTGACAATGAACGCTCATACGGAACGAAAGCTACACGAAGTAGGTTATATCAGTCTGATGGAAATATAGAATCTTGTATTTTTAAAGCAGAAAAAAAATCTTCGCAGTGCAAATGCATGAAGTTGGTTTTTGCTGAAATTATTTGAGGAGTTTGTGTCTCTAGATTGACTTTCAGTTAATTCAATTATTTTGCAAAAGATCACTTTTGAAGGTGTTTGATGGTAAGGACTTAAGTGATGGAGATGACAGAAGACATGCTAGAGAAAATCTCATCTAGTTAAAGGAGAAAAAAAATCTAATTTTTTGTATGTGGAAGACCACTGTAAAAAGTCGAAAGATGGAACTCTCTGGAACTGTAGGGGAAATGAAATTTCAAGTACTTGCTTCCATTTTACTTCTGTTGTTGTTCAAGTAGGTATAACTTACTGTGATCAAAAAAAAAAAAAGACTGGTTTAGGGTTGGTTTTGCTCCACAGTTACGCACCACTACTTGAGTTTGTGTTTTTATAACAAACTTCCCAAAACCTGATTCATGAATATGTCAAATAAATACATATTCAAGAAAAAATTAACATAAATTAAAAGATTTTACACCAAAATTAATTTTTTTGCTTGTAGATGTAGCTAGTTGGCTTACTTAGTGGAAGGTCTTTGCAGTCATGGAATACTGTCATATTCTCAGCCCCTTGTGTAAAGTAATAAAAAACTTGCAAAGAATTCAGAAAGTAGAAGATGACAAAGGTTGTATAATCAAGGTTGTTCTCTTTGGGTACTCTTTGGGGGCACATTTGACATCTTCTCTGAAACTGTTGTTTCCATGATTTAAAAGAGTCTCTTATTGCGTGGAGAATCAAAGACATTTAATAAAATTAAGGCAGAAAAAGAGATATGGAAAATATCACTTAATGCACTAATCCTGGCTCTTAAAATTTGAAAGTATGTTTCTAAACTTGACAGGTTTTAGTTGTAATTGTAGAATACTGATAGTAGTCTGATTCTTATTATCCTTACTCAGTGAATGCTACAAATGTTATTTAATTCACTGTTGCTTTCTTTTATTTTGTTTTCTGAATTTTGTATACCAGAACATGGTATGGATTCTCAGTATCCTCCCTTTGTTCTTTGACATATTTTCTGTAAACTTCCTAGGAATTGCAATGCTGTATTAGTTGAGAGCTGACCTGGCTAGCTGGGACTGTGCAGGAGTCTGCAGATTTTATACAGTCATCATACTGCCATTGTTGCAAATATAGCTCAGCATGTTCAAGACAAGTAGAATAAAATGCTGCTAAGGACTGTATTCAGAAAGATAGATTATGAAGTCAAAGAAGCAGTTGCAGATTAGTATTTCATAAATTTAGAGTTTAGATTAACACTTAGTAACCGTGGTACATTAGAAAGATTGATGGTGCATTTTTTAACTTCCAAATTTGTTTCAACTTGTTGGATTAAAAAGCGATACATAAGCCAAATTATTTTTGTTTCACAGAAGTAAAATTATGTTCTATTTTTATGCAGTCTAATATAACTTGTGGTTTGATTTTTCTAGTGCTTGGGTGAAGGGAATGAAAAATATCCCCTTTATTCTTTGTCAGTGATAACTTCAATGTTCCTTCTATCAGGAAATGTAGAGTACCAAGAAAATAAATCTTCATTTACTTCAGAAGAATTACCAGTTTGAAATATCTTCTATTTCTAGTACACATGTGGGAACTGACCTTAAATAAAACACCTAGAGCAAACGTTCTTGAAAGAAACTTTTTATTTTGTTGAGAATGTTTAAAAATAAAGTCTGTTGGTTTTCTGAGCATTAGCTGATGTCTGAAGTGTCCTTGTCTGTGTGTGTGGCAAGTCAGTGATGAAACAAGTATTCTCTTCTCCTGTGCACAAAGATCCCAATTGTACAAGCCGCTCACAGTGTGTGAATTACTAGATAATTTTGAATTCCTGAAACCTCTTTGAAATCAGTTGTTGCGCATTCCTGGGATGAGAGTTTAACAAGAGATCAGAGCTGGGATAGATGAATACTTAGCTCTTGGAGTCTTAGGACCCGATCTTATGATTGGAGGGGGTTTTGTGTTAATACCTCTGCCCTCCTTGATGTATAAAGCTGCAAAATACCTCCACAATTAGCATAACCCAGTATGTCTGCAGGTGCATAGAAACAATTGTAGGTGTTTTGTACTCCTCCATTATTTTTTAATTTCATGACTCAGTCTACATTGCTGTATATTGTTATTATGTGGGTTGCTATTTGGATTGCCTTAAATCAGCCAAAGCAATAATACACTCTTTAATGGAGTAGGTGAGAAGGAAAGAAGAAAAACTGAATCTGCTAGCAATATGATCACACATGTTGTGTGCTTGCTAGAAATATATTTAGTTATTTTGATTTGAATATACTACTGTGCTTCCTAAAGAAGACAGTGCCATAGTCATCATTCATGTGCTGAAAATAAAGATTTTACTTGAAGGGGGGAATAAAGGAACATAGACATGGGGATAATAGAAAAGAAAGCTTTAAAAAAGATTAGAGGAAAGAGAAGTGCGTGTACGAGAAGAGAGAGCAGAAAGGGAAACAAAGTGCAGTTACTTGGAACATGAAAATTGAGCCATTTGACTTCACATTCAGTGTTTCCTCAGATTTGAGGAGAAGTTGGACCTTTATGTTTGAAGGGTCTCTGTGAGACTTGCGTGTCAAAATTATAGAGAAAAAAAAGTGTAGGTTTATAGATGAATGAGTCTACAGTAGGAAAACGGGATGGTTTTCCTTAATTTCAAAATTTCTTACTAAAATATTAAGAATGATGAAATATCAACATTGACTCTTCTGAGATTCAGTTTAGAATCACCTAATTGCATATCATATCTCTTTAATTGTTAGAATTAAGTTCAAAAGAAGTGGCACTGTAGTTTTTAAGTGTACATTTGAGAAGAATTTATTAAAAGCAGAGATATTGTTCTATAAGGTCACGGACTTTAGACAGTCATTTAGACTTCATGAAATTATGTTTTTAAGACTATGAACTCTTTGAAGAAATTATGGTCTTCTGTTTCATTTACTGCCACTGAAATAAAAGTGTAATACCAGCAGAACCAGAAAGCAATTAAAGGAGAGTACCATGGTTAAGGACAGATGAATAGGAGCAGATTGGCTTCTGCCTCACATCTTGTTCTTGGGCTGTTTCTTGTGCGTAATATGCTAGGAAAACGGAGATCCTTAAATCTGATGATAAATTGGCATTTCTTTTGTGAGCAAATTCTTGAATGCGTATTCATAACAATGAAAACTCCTTGAGCAATGCCAGGGAAAAGTGAGAATAGTAAACATCTGATACCATAAATTCTTGTTCTTGCACTCAGAGGTTACATTTAGTGTCGCACTGATTTCTAATGCAGTGGTTCAAACAGAACAGAACATACTGATTTGGCATCAACATCAAAATACCAGTTGCTTCAGCTTTCATCAGACTGTTATGAGACACTTATCTTAAATTTCCAGCAATTATGTTAGGAAAGCTAAATGTTTGGAAAACAGGAAAACAGCTATTATGTTAGGAAAGCTTAGAACAGTCTCTCTCTGGTCTTGGTGAAGCTGTTTGCTTCTCCAAGGAGGTTGTTGAACAAAAAATGTGTTAGAGCTCTTAGAGAAAACTTAACCACAGGTTTTTTTAATGTAAGTTTGTTGTCATCTATTACAAAGTTGAATGAAAAAATGATCAATATCAGGTTTACGGAATCTGTTATGTTCAGATGTTCCCAGTTTTTCTGTTGTGAATGAAGTTTCTTCAAATTTTCATGTTCCTTTGGGAATTTATTTTTAAGTGTAAAAATCTTTATCAAAATATGTTTAATTTTTTTATCTGTGAAAAGGAACAGGACAGTGATTATCAATGGCTTATATTTTTATTGCTCACATAGTTTTGTACATGTTTCATAAGATTTTTACAACAAAGTAAATGGCCTGTTTGGATAGCTTTGCACCAAATATTTTTGGATAATCTTTTTTTCTTTGTGGCTGTTGTCAGAATAATTTGGAAGTTTAGTCTTTATTAGGTCTCTGCTTCTTGCTACAGTTTTATACCCCTGCTTCTGTGCTGTCATCTGTTACAGATTTGGTAATTTCAAGATTCATTCAGTGCTCTGTTCTCAGAGATATTTCACACACACACTCCTCCCCCCACCCCCAGCTATTCTTGGTCAGTCTTTTAATAAAACCAGATAACCAAGAAAACTCCGTAGAGAATAGCAAGATCTTAGCACTGTGCCAATATTAAAAAGAACAAAAACTAAATAATTAAATCTGATTGCCTTGTTATCAGTTCTGAGAAAAGTAGTGGGAAAACTGATAGAGGATTGAATTAAGGATTAAAGGATGTAATTATAGCTAGAAGCAACCAATATTGCCCAAATCTCATTTTGTCTTCCGATGATACTAAGCTTGCCTTAAAAACTTGACCATCCGAGTGCCTTCCTTTTCAATTTCTCTGTTCCATCATCACTAGTCCTTGTTGGGTTTTTTTGGATTCTAGCTTTAAACAAAACAAACAAATGAAAAACAACTAGGACTTTTTAATATTGTCACACAGGATTTACTTTATAAAATGGAAATGTATCCACTTCCCCAAACTACTATACATTGAAGGACATTTCCCTCACCTCCCTCAGATTTCAGGAGTGACTCAGTCTCAATGAGTCAGCACTATTGTCCTTCAGCTCCTGAGAGGAACTCTTGCAGCATATGCATGCTGACTTGAATATCTTGCTGAAAATATAGGATATAGCAGTATTCTTCTGAGAGAAGAGAAGCATCCAGGAGTATGTTCACTAGATCCCAGTAATAAGTTTGCTTGACGTACTTTTTAAAAAAGCTCACGCCATTATCCTGAATACGTTCTAGATTCAAAAAAGTTCAGAAATAATTTATATGTGTTTATCTATCAAAATTTCCAGTACTTTATTTGCTACCTGAGTCCAGCTTTTAAAAAGCAGTTTCAAGAATGATGTGGTGGGACGAGGATAAGAAAAAGCAATTGTAAATTAAGCCTAACAGGAGCAGATAGATTTCATGTGCCAAAAAAGTGATTAAAAGCTTTTTACAGATACAGTCTTACAAGATTGGAGCCCAAAAGGCTTGGGCATGATGGATGAGCAAATGAAGACACTTTGAATTGGACCATTTCACTATCACTTAGTTACAGATAGCTCAATGGCATTAAAAATGCAAACCTCTCAGTTGGCTCAAGTAGCATGAAGGAGTAGGATTATGGTTGTATTGTTTAGGAGAAAATCTCTGAAAAAATTTCTTAAATGAATTAGTCATAGAATTCCTTTTTCCTTGTTTAATAGTCTTTTCTCTTTCATTTTTTCTTTGCATGTGGCTAAAATGTCTCTATCTGGGGCTGCTGTGAATGGCAATGCCACTGTTTGCTCTGCAGTATGGGAAAGAAGGGAAATGTACATGGTCAGCAAATCCAAATGTTAATTCTCTGGATGATAAAATATTGTTTTACATTTTAATCACATACTCAGTCCCATTGGATGGTCAGAGGGGCAATTAATACGTGCATTAAAGCTTTACTTAGAAAACAGCCCAGTTCTTACCTCACCCCAAATTTTTAAACACTTTCATTTTTATACAGCTCATGAAAATGAGTAATACCTTGGTATAATAGGAAATAGTTTTTTAGATAAGGTTTAATTAAAGTTATATCTGGATATAAATTGAATATAACTTAGAACCAGACTAGATTTTTCTATCATATTTAATTACCTTTCAATGTTTGAAATAGTAGGAAGAAGAGTAAATCTACAAAACCATACTTCACTTTGAGAATCTTCTTAAGAGAAGGCCCCTTTTTTATCTGTCCTGTACTAAAATATTTTTAACATGAGTGTGCTTTATTTAGCAGTTCTAAAGGCATTAAGGCTAAGTAGCAATCTAGATTAGAGATCTAGATCTAAAATTTGTATGTACCATTGCTGAATTTTGATTCCAACGGAAGAAATTACCTGTTTTGTTACTTTCAATCTTTTATTTCTAATAAAAACTCGTGTTGTCTTAGGCACAATATAGATGCCATGTGAGAAATTCACCATTGGCAGTTTCACTTGTATTTTCCAGAAAACCTGTAGATATGTTTAAAAGACATGCTGTCTTTTCATGTAAGTGAATTGAAACAGAGGTCCTGTGGCAGACAATTATACCAAAATCACACGTCTTTAGAGATCATTTAAATTTATGTAAAATTAGTGTAGTGATAGGGCAAGGGATAATCTTTTTAAACTGAAAGAGGTAGATTTAGATTAGATATTCAGAAGAAGTTTTTCACCATCAGGGTGGTGAAACCCTGGAACAAATTTCCCAAAGAACAAGGAGACCTTCCCAAAGAACACTTCCGTGGAAGTGTTCAAGGCCAGCTTGGATAGGGCTTTGATCAGCCTGGTCTAGTGGAAGATGTCCCTACACATGGCAGCTGTTCTATGATTCCATGATTTTTTATCCTCCTGGATGACTTTGCCCAGTAAGCAGTCACTTACTGTACTTCATCTGCTTTTACGGCACTTGGACGTGTTGTTATTGTATCATAGATTGTGTCCACAGCCTGTCACAGCATTAGGCCTACCAGCCAGTGCTGTGTATTTCATGTTGCACCAGTGTCTAGGCAATCCAGTGCCAGCAACACAAAAATCAGCACAGTTCTTTTCTTCTCGTTCTGTGGCTGCCACTAGAATCATAACTGGGAAGTCTATTGTTGTAAGTTGCCTTTTAATCTATTATCAAATAAATTGGCATTGTATTTGAGAGCACCCATACACAGCTAGTTGGATAATGTTTTTATTCTGACGGTGTCTGTAGAGGTGGCCTCTGAGTCCCTGATTAACTTTGCACCAATCCCATTTAGTAGGAAGGGTATTGTGCACCCGTTCTGTTCATTCTTTCTAGCTTTTTGGCTGTTTCAGATCTTCTCTACGTCATTCCTTGTGATTCTCACGTTTTTTCGAGATTTTCTTAGGTCTTCCTGTCTTTGGAAGACCTTAATTTTTTGATAAATTGTTTTGGTGTTACATACTGCATTCACCACTTGGATTTCTTCAACCTTCTTTAGGGGACAGTCATGATTTTCCGGCAAGTGTAACTTTTTCCTCATTTTCCCCTGTACCAGTCACCTCTCTTAAGCAACTTTTGCTGATATAGAGGTCTCCCTTGTATTTGTTCTAGAATTTTAGATCCTTCTCCTCCACCCACCTCATCCTCAAGAATTGGTATCCAAGAGAAAGTGGTTGTGGATCCCAGATTTTGTTAGAGGAAGGTTCAGCTGGAACTGGTAAGACCAATCATGGATCCAAGACCTGTATCTTCTTGAGACTTCTATTCAAGGATTGACTTCTGAGTAACCTGGGTAGCTGGATCAAAGGTCCAGCAAAAGCATGTTAAGGACTCTGCAGAAGCTTTGTTATGCCTTCAGTTCGGTCATCAGCTTCTTAGAAACCCTGGTTTCTAAACATCCTGGCCGACTTGCTCAGGTTGTTCCTCCTGCTCTTTAACTCCAGCAGACCACTTTGCCGTCTCAAGTGCATCAGTACCGGGGTGGTGTAACACTTGGTGTTGAATTGGAGACCCTTCCTGATCGAAGAGGCAGGTTTATATTGAAGGAAAGCTCTACACTGATGACAGCTGAACCCATCCCATGTTCAGTTCAGGCTTGCTGTAGGCTTTTATTTAATGGTTAATGAATAGCACTGCAATTTTTTGAAGTGTTGTAATACCTGGAAATAGATGTTTAGGCATTTTCATTTTAGTCTTTAAAATCATCAGAAATGGTGAATGTTTTTCCCAGGAAAACCATTTTGCTTCATTTAGGTTTGCTGAGATATTCAGTCCTGCTTACAGACTGCACTGTACTGAATATCCACAAAAAGCGAGGATAACAGGGCACGTGTGTAACATTTATAGGGTGACCCATGTTTCATGTCTGTCTTCTCCTGATGTCTTCCAGGAGAGGTAATGAATTGCTGAACTCAGAGCTCAAGCATTCCCCTTCTTCCCTACTACAGCTGCCTCAGGAATTCCCATGTGTTCTCAGTGTGATGGCAGTTATTGCTGCCTTGGCGTTGAGCCTCACCATGTGGGTTGTTTTGGCCAGCAACTATATTTTCCTGAAGTACACAAATGAGGAAAAGATGATATGTTGGTTGGTTGGTTGTTTCTTTAAAGCCATCTCCATAAAACTTGAACAGAAGCTCTTGAAACATGAGACGTTTCTGGAGGCTGATGGCTGACTTCTGAGTGTCAGAGACCTCAGACAAGGAGAGGAAACATGAGAATGTTTGCAGAAGAAATAGCATGTAAATCTTTTGCAGAAGACGTTTTAAGACATTGTAAACACAGAGATCCCTGCATGCATCTTTTATAAGATCAGCTTTCTGTGCCTGTATGATCTGTTAAAAATACGCATCTGTCGTCTTCCACCAACTTCTAGGAAATATTGAGTTGGAAAACCTGAAAGACAATGCCACCAAAAGGAAGAAGCAGATTTTCCAAGAGCAAAACAAAAAAAACCCATTTGCACTGGGGAAGGAAGTGTCGATGATAGCTATGCAGGCAGTTTCCTTTTTATGGAAAAGTATCTGTAGCACTTTAATCTGACCATGTGCTGAATTAATGGTATATTTACTCCTCCCCTGTGAAACTTGGAAAGAAATTTTAATCCAGATACATTTAAGTGACTCCTAATTGTAACTAGTTTTAGGTGGTGTTTAATGCTTGGAATTAGAAAGAGTGTCTATAGAATTTGGGTTTGTTTTCATTCTTTATAAGAAAGCTGGTGTTTGAACTCTTTGAGCTTGTAATAAGCTGGTAGATACATCTTTCTGTTTCAGTTTTTGTTTTCACTTGTCAGTCTAACAATTAGTGTGTACCTTGATCACACTGAGTATTGTTTTTCCTCTCTCTCCTGAAACTTCCCACTGCATTTTGTTTAATTTATTCTACTTAATCAGCTATTAGCTTGTTTGGAAATTGAATAAGTGATTCAGTTGAGAGTAATTTCTGACTCAAACAGGCAAATTTCTCTTTGTATCACAGAGATCAATAATGTCTGACTCTTGTCTTCAGACTCGCAACTGCAGTCCAGGGAGACCCATAGACATAATAAAGCAATAGAATTATAATTTGGATGCTTGCATTTTAAAAGGGAAGTAGATATGAGAATTTCCCAGCCGTTTCCGATGGTACTTGGGGCAGATGATAATATCAACATTACAGAGGTTATATGAAGAGCGTGAAGTTGTGTTTCCTCTAGAAAATAGCAGGAAACATCATGTCTGAATTCAGCAGCCACAGACTCTGCTTCTTTCTTCCTTCTCAAATTATTGAATAATTTAAAAGTGGAAGTGAAGGTCATGGACCATTTGAAAATAAAAAGTAGTTTCTCACTGCTGTTCTTTGAAATGTCACTGGTGAATTTCAGTCTGGTTTCTACAAAAGCATTACAGTTCTTGTATGCATGTTTCCTACTACATGGAAAGGGTCTCATTAATTGAGTGGAGTTGTTTGGTCTCAAAACTACTTAGATTTTGGAGCAAATTTTGGTCTTCGTTTTTATTCAGGGTCAGGTTGAACGGGACTCTGAGCAACGTGATCTAGTTGAAGATGTCCCTGATCCCAGGGGTGGGAATGGACTAAACAACCTTTAAAGGCTCCTTTCCAACCCAAACCAATTTTTTTACCTTTCCTAAACTTGTGCAGAATTGCCTTCAGGGATTTGAGAAACAGGTTTAATAGCATGAATGGCATAGAAAAACTAAACATGAAATAATTATTAGGGTTTTGGGGTTTTTTTCTTGCAAAGAGGAGAAAGTGGACATGAAATTAAACAGTCAAATAAATGAAACAACAAGGAATTTTGGGGAGGTTTGTGGAGTTTTTTGCTTTTTTGTTGTTTTTCAGGGGTTCTTTGCTAACGTGAAAGCCATCTCTGATGGCTTAGTTGGAGGGAGATGTCATTCAGGGGTAAGAAAGTTTGGATTTACAGGAATATGGAAGTTTATTAATTACTTATAAAACTATCATCTGTAAGTGATTTTTGACCGGAAGTCCTCAGGAATTGTGTTTTATTCATAAGAGGATCAGATATTTATAATTCCTCATTAAACAGTGGTGAAATAAGAAAAGAAATAGCTTTTCATAATGTCAGAAAACTGACTTTTGTGTAACATCTTAACTAGTATCTTATTTTTAGTTTTGAAATGTTTGTTATATTATGAAGTGTGAAGCTGAAAAACCTAAAAAAAGAGTAACTGAGCTACACAGTGGTAAAAAACCAAAGAGACCTTCAACAGGAAAAACCACCAGCTGGTATGGCAAAATATGAGAAAAATACAGGGTTGAATTAGTTTATATTGCACTTTATTTCCTATACTGATGAATTCAAAAGGGTCTATACATATATTTGTGGCCTTGAAAAAAATCAGCGCACTTGAAAAGTCAGTGCATTTGGCCACTGGTTGTGTACCTACTACATCTATGGAGGCACTCTTCTGTGACTCTCCTCTTCTTCTGTCTTGGCCCTCAGGGAAACAGAGGAATTGATTTAATATTAGTCAAAGGATGAAATAAAGTTTTTTAGTCAGATGAACTCTTTAGATCCTAATCAGCCTTGGAATCTACTTGATGTGAATGCTGATTTTTATGATATCTTCCTTTGCTTATCGTCTGTTTGCTATTTCCTGATGCTAATAATATGCAAAAGATGTACCAAAAAAAGTTCCCTTTCATGGTATCTTTAATTAAAAGCTAGATAGTTGCCTTTTGTAATATTTAAAAGTCCCTTGTGTATAAAGATTACTACACTCATGGAAAAATTCGCTATTATGTTGGGTGTCTCTAACAATATCTGGATTTTAAAAAGAAATTCTGACTTGGGAGCACGCTAGCTTTGATTTCTTGATAAGTAAACCCCCTGAAAAATTAAAATTTTAAGAACTTCCATATGGGTCAGTTTACATAGCAGTAATGTAAAACTTCTGAGCATTTGCAAACAGTCTCATATGTAACAGTCTTATATGCAGCTTCCAGAGTTTTTCTGTCATTTCTCTCTAGAGGTTTATTATTGATCTTTGAAATAAAATACTGAAAGATTTCTCTGAAAAAATTAGTGTTTTCATTGCTGATTTTCTGAATACTATCTTTAAAACCAAGAATGTATGAAATAGTGATACTGAATTCGTGAGCAAAAGCTGTCCAGTCTGTCTGGCTGAAGATTTAGGAAAATTTCTAGTTGAAATTCATGTATGGTGGTGTCCCAGTGGCTCTGGCTTTGCCTGCAATGTCACTTTCTGTGTAGGATGGGAGTTTTCCAAGACTAGCACTTGTTTGATTCCTTAAGCTGTAGCTTGACCAGTTAAAGCTCATCATCCTGTCTGCTTAACTCCCATTGTGGATTCAGGCGTGAATAACATGGAAATAATTCTTCAATAATTTCATGAGATTGCAATGTCAATATTTAATTTAAGCTGTATCATCATCGCTTATACCATGAGCTTGATAGTAGCCGGGTCTTGCAGAGGAATCTTTCTTTGCCACTGTCAAGCTTTGAAAATGCTGGCAGTTCTCTTCTGAAAATTCCTGATTTCACAGTATCCTTAAGTGCTTTCATTATTAACAGATCTGTGGGAGTTTTATCTACTACATTTGAGTAATATAAGTGTTAATAATGTTAATGCAAATTGTGCTAGATTGCTGCAAGGGAAAAAAGAGGACTGTGATAAAATCTCCACAGGAATGTGATGTATGTTTCAGGAATGCTTTTCTCTAGTCTCAGTGCTTTAGACTTTAATTTTGTTTTGATCCTCAAAATAAATATCCCTCTCGTCAATATACCCCTGCCTCAACCCTCCCATTCACTGGTACTAAATCTTTTTTTCCAGGGTGCCTGTTCTTATTTTCATAGCCATTATGCCTTGTGCCTGGAGAACTCTTTTGATCCTACCATCAAAACAGCTTTTCTGAGGCTAAGCAAGCTCTTCTCTCTTTAAATCTGTTTAATAACAGAAGTAAATGAACCAAGATAATTGGATTTGAAATAAAAGTTGTCATTTACAACTATTCAATTTGATTTTTTTTTATCTTCTTCCTTTTCCTTTTTGCACTTTTGGGGACATAAAGAAAAAAGTTAAGTGATTATATTAAAAAAAATGCAAACAGCAAAAACCAAACCAAAACAACCCCACCACCAGCACCCCTCCAACATAAACTAAACTGGTAATGAACTTACTTATCTTCTGAAGAACTTATAAACTAATTTAAAAATCAGGCCATTTCTATTACTGAAGGAGTCACCTTCCTCAATCTGTAACTCATTGGTTAATGTGCATCATCTCATTTCTGGTTCTTTATATGCTGAAGTTTGCCTTGCTTAGTTGTTGAAATTTCTGGGATTACTGTTGCTGGGTGGGTTTTTCAGCAAGTGGTGGTTTTTTTTGGTTTTGGGTTGGGTTGGGGTTTTTTGTTTGTTTCATTTTTTTTTTTCAGCCTGAAGAACCAGAGACAATTCCTTTTATCAGTCAGGTTGATTCTGTATTTGCAGAATTTTAGTGCAGCAAACCTCTTCCTTGGGATTCTTGATTCCTTCCAGGCCATGCCACCACCTTTTCAGGTGCCGTAAAGGCTCTTGTATAACTGTTTGATTCTTTTTTTTTTCTTTCTGGGCCCTCTTGTCAGGTAACATTGTACTCTGGTACAGGACTGTTCTTCCTTGTTAAAGGGACAACTTCTTGGCTTGGCTTGAGTGCTGTTATGGTAATAACATGCCAGGAGGCTTGTTTCCTTGCAGCCTTTGCTAATAAGGTGTGTCGGGGCAGGTACTGAGTGCCAACTTCCCGGTACCTCAGGCACTGGCCTCCCTTTAATGCTGGAACTTTTGGGTGCCACAATGCCGTTTGATGGTGCAGTGGTGTCACTGCAGGCTGTGTGAAGGGAGAAGCTGCCCTGTGGTGCAGACTTCTCTCTGGGAAGGTTTCCTTGTAGCAGCTTCTGCTGTGACTGTTTTCCTTAGGCAAGCTGCTGTTTCGGGGGGAGCAGCTCAGAACCAGCGTGGTGCCTTACTGAACAGCAGTCTGAGCAGCTGAATTTTATAGAAGTTAATCTGAGAGAGACCACGGCCGCTGTCAACAGGCTTAACTCAAACTGACCTGCTAAACTTCCTCAAAGCTAATGTTCCATTACCAAGGGTAAGATACACACACAGATGGATAGCTGCCTGTGGCAGAGCGCAGACCTGGACTGCAGCTTCTCTTCCGTCCGTCCCTCTGCTCCAAAAAGCACTTCAGAAAAAATCTAGTTCTATAAAGCTCATCTTGCTCTCTTGCTGAGAATGGGATCACTTATTCTAAATTTCCAGATGTTGTTTTGGCAGCGTGACAGCCATGCTCAGCTACCAGAATTCCTTGGGTTTCTTTCTGACAGACTTCTGTCTCCAAAACAATGTTTTCCATGCTAATAGCCTGGACAATGGTCAAAGGTTTTCCTAGCAGAGCTGGCTGAAAAGAATGCAGACTATTTAAAAGTCCATCTGAGATCATTTGCTGCTTTGACATTCTCCTATGCATGGGTTATTTTTTAACCAAATGGGAAGTCAATTTATAAAATTTTGGACTGTTCAGGTTTTGTTTGCTTACACTGTGAGCATGCAAAACTTTCATTACTCTGAATAGGAGGGCGTCTTTTCTGCAGAAAAGAACATTGGCTCCCACCAGTCTTCTAAATATCTCTTTCATCCCTTTTTATGGAAGATTGTCCTATCTTAAGTTATTTAAAGTGGTGATTCATAGTTTCTTGTTGTTCAGTTTTGTGTTTTGGGTTTGGGTTTTTTTTTAAGCTGTTGGCTGGGAAAAAAATGAGAGGGGAAAGTACAAGTTATTAATCTAATCATATAATATTGCAATTCTTATGAGTTACAAGGAATGTGAGACAAAAAGAAAGAAGATACTTCTGAGAAAGCTTATTGTGAAGGCAATAGAACTAAGAGTGGTAATTTCAGCTCATGAAACTTGGAAAATCTTGGTCCACAACTATTTTCCTAATGTGCCATTTTCTCTGAATTTTCAGGAAGTTTGATCCACCTATTTTCCCAGAGGTCATCTGGATGTTGAATATAGGGTTATTGAAGTGAAACTTCAATTTTTATTTAGGCTTTTAATACCACTTTCAGATTGTGTCTGCACTTTTGTTAAATACATTTTAAAAGATTTGTTTTTTCTTTTTCATTAGTAATATGTAGGTACTTATTTCTGGGTTTCATTCTTCTCAGAAAGGAAAAGCATCTTTCAAAGCAGTCTGCTACATGGGTTAAAGTACAAATTCCATGAACCTGACAGTGCTAGTTTTTCTTTTTCATTGATTACTAGAGATCATCTTTTTTCTTCCTCCTTCCACCACTTCCTGCACTGTTGGGACAGCAAAATGAGAGATATTAGTACTATTTTAAAATAATTTACAGAGTCATCTTAAAGGGAAACTGCTGTCACAAATCTTTTGGATTTTTTGATCACATGTAGTAGAAGCCAGAATGCCTTTTCTTCCTTCTACATCTCTGAAGGCAAACAACACACAGTGAGGAAAATAATTGGATTCCCTGTTTCTTTGTATTTACAAATAAGTTGAGAAGAAAATGTCACAAACAAAGGTGTGATAAATAAAATTTTGGTTTCTGTACTCTTACTTTTTTGTTTAGTCCATTATTCTTTACTGTTATGGGAACACTAGTATTAATAAAAAAAAAAAAAAAACAAACAAAAAAACAAACAAAAGAAGCCCAAACCCAAACAAACAAAAAAACCCCCAAACCTTGAAACACCTACTTTAAAGCTGTTACTATACTATAGCATATATGTGCACATAAAGTTAAATTGCTTTGCTTTATCTTGACATATTTAACATTATTCATGAAATGGAGTTCTTCATCTCTTTACAGTAGCATGCTTCTGTAACGCAGTGTTTTAAGAATCCTTTTCAAATAGTTTAATAGAGGTTCTGTGAGATTCCTTGATTTTGCTTGTATTTCATGCAAACTTCCTTTTGAGTAGTACCTTACACTGGAGAATATAACAATTTTATCTAACACTTGATGGAGTTAAAGGGAGAGATATTAAAACCTGTCTGTTGAGAGGTGGTTCTTCCTCATTCATTGGATGCTGATCTGAGATGAAATAGCTGTTGGGCAATTAAGGAGACAGGCATGGCAGAGGAGAGCCAAACTTCTTGCTTTTTGAGCACAAAGAATGATGCTTCTTACTATTGGGTGGTTTAATGTGGGGATTATCTTGGGATACTTAAAATATTTTTTATTAACAAGTTATTAACAAGTAGAGTTCTTATTTCTTTAACTCATAATTACAGGATCTTCTATTATAGAATCATTGCTGCTTATCCCTATAATGTGCCCATTATTCAGGGCAAGAACTCTGTTAAATGTAAACTTATCAAAAGTCTTAAGTGTTTGACTTTTAAACTGTTACGTTAATCATAAAACAAAGAACCTGGAAGCAAACATGACTATTGTTTATCCACATTTTGTATCTCCCATTTCGTTACGCTGTTTTTTCAAAGAAGCAAATAAATACTACTTACATGGAGAAAGTAGTCCTTTTAGAATGATCCAAAACTAACCACAATATTTAATATACCTAGCCTCCCACATTATTTGGCGTCACATGTAATTGGTTTCCCCTTCTGCAAACTGCAGCGCCATCAACACCAAAAGAGAACTTGCAATTATTTTCATTCGGCTTAGATTTAATGATTCCAGTCTTCCTTTCTCTTTATATTTCCCTGACATTACACTGGATTTAATGTGGTTTCCTAATGAGAGAACACCCTTCCGATGAATGGATGCAATTTCTGCTATAAGTGTTTCACCAATTTTGATTATTCAAGACAGAATTGGAGGAGAAGCCTTATTTTGCAAGTCGGGAGAACACAGTTATTACAGTTTTCAAATTTTTACACAGAGCAGAAGAGCACCATTGGTGTTGCACACTACCACCTTTTTGTTTGCTTGACAGCCAACAGAGTTTGGATGGTTAAAAAGAACCCTTCAGGTTGATAACCTGTCTTGGTTGTAGAGTTAATAGAAAATTATTCTAAGACATGAATATGCCAAAGCTGTTAACTCGTGCTCTGACTTTGTTTTTCTCTTGCTTATTCTTTCAGCTTGTATGTGGCTTCATTTATTTACGGGGTTTTCCTTGCTGTTCTTTGGTTTCAGATGCGAGTGTCTCACCGGTCTCTGTGGTTTCCCCATGTGCGAGGCAGGCTCCGTTCCCCAGATAGTCTCGCGTGGAGATGGGACACCCGGCAAGTGCTGTGATGTCTTTGAATGTGTCAATGGTACGTGGAACTTCCTCTTGTACCTGAGGAGGAGGGTTTTATGTGTCTCTGGGGGATGCTGGGTATTTGGTTATTTTTATTATGTTGTCAAGATCTAAGAGAATTAATTTTCTTGAAGTTCATTCAGTAAGAAGGAACTGGAAGTTTAGGTGAAGATACTGACGTGAGAAGCTGTCATTTTCAAGTTGTCATGCTGCTTTAGTTTCTGAAGAATTTTTCTCTGTGACTCAGGGAGTTATAGTTTTAGCAAGACTCCCTCACTGTGTGTTTTTCAGGTAGTCTTTTGCCAGTAGCAAACACTAGAGGCCTTCTAGAAGTGAAATTTTTGTTAACCATCACAGCTGCATGTGGCAGCACTGGAAGTGAAAGCATGCTGTTTAGACTGTGGGGCTTGCTTTAAGAACCAATTGCAAAGTAATTTTTAACACAAGTGTACTACCTTTAGAAATTATAAGACAGTGTAGGAATATATTTATTCTTGTTCTTTGCTTCCCGATCTAAATGTTTAGAAAATACTTTAAAACCTTGAATTTGTCATGTAAGTAACTCTTATCTCAGTACTGTTCTATATATAGAGCTCCATATATATGCTGTATATGGTGAATTGTGAAGAAACTGTATTTGACTATTGGTAAGGGGGAAAATACTCTTGAAGGATCGCACAATAATATTTGAACATAAAAAATTACAAGCTGTCACAGTATTTATTACTATTTATTCAGCAATGTTTGATCTTCTTTATGGCGTGTGTATCACACGTTTGAAACAGCCTTTATTTTACAATTGTTATTGCAAATGGAGAGAGAGAAAGAGAGAGATTTCCCCAGGAGAAGGTTTGTGTTAGACATAGCAATATTTTAGATATACAAATTGATTGAAAAATAATAGTACATGTAATAGGGATATTATGTATAAAAATCAAGTTTTCAAATGAAAGAATTTATATCAGGAAGAGTCACAGATTCTTTAGCTTTCAGAGTAATTCTTTCACTATTTGGGTAAGATTGTATAAATGCAACTTACCTACTTTCTGTATACACTAAAGTAATACTCGTCTTTCTTTGTTTCATATTTGTTTCATTCTGTTAAAGTACCATTTCTGAATCTGATTTAACTGTGTGAGACACCTCAATGCAACGTTTAATTCAGGGTTTACTTTAGTGGTTTGAGCAAGAAATACAAAGCCAATTTGCGATAGGATGTCTCAAAGGTACAAACTACTGTGCTAATTGCTTCCCTTCAGTCTGCATAGTATTTGTGGGTACTGCTGGCAAAACTGTTGCAGTATATGTACTGTAGCAGGTGTGAGATGGAACTGTTTAAATTGCCCACTTTCTTGTGGCATCTTCATATCCTATTTCCAAGTAGAAATTAGATCCATTTTTCATTTGTAAGAGTGATTTTTTTTTTT
>VZTG01005000.1:6873-103123 GCA_013397845.1 Melanocharis versteri | reverse complement strand
TTTTTTTTTTTTTTTGAACAGTGTCTTTAGTACTGTTGCCCTGGGCATTGCTGCTTTATTGTGTACTGTAGCTCACTCCAAAGATCCAAGCTGCTTTTGGATCAAGATTCCTTTTTGTCTCTCAGGCTTTCTATACCTTAGTAGCCTATGAATACAGAGTAAATTGGAAGAAAAAATAGGAGTTTTTGAAGGGAAGATGATGCCACAGAGGGAAGCAGAAAGGCCAGATTGGAGAAAAATGAGGGTTTGTAGGTTCGTCTTGTCTTTAAAAATCAGTTTTAATATATTCCAGGCCAGTATCAAAATTATCTTAAATAAGTTCCTCTTTAAAAGAAAGAAAATAATTCTGAGGAAACTGGTCAGAAAAGTTAAATACTTCTCTTAGAAAAACACATTTATCATTATGTTACTTAGTGCTACAGTCGAATTTTTAAAAATAATGCTGTATGATGTGACTATAAAGTATTTCAAGCAAACTTCCAGGTGCAGTTATTAATGATGCATCATTTTAGAAAGAGGAAATAGTTATAAACATGAAGATATTAAATATTTTTAATAACAATCTGTGAGCAATTGTGATACTACTCATGAGTATGTGACGTTTGGATTGTGTGGCATAGCATTGGTAGAGAAGACAATAGTCATAGAACATGATCTGCATTGTTTTATAATTAGGGTATTTTCAAATGCATTTTAGCATGTTTAGGTGGTTTTTATTTCAGGGACAACTACTGCAGATATGTCCTCTAAAACCTCTAAATTCCTAGAAAACTAATTCTGACAAGAACTTCTAGATAAATGTTTAATGCAATGACAAAGTGATGTGTGTGTGTGTGTGTAATAAATCCCTACCATTACTTTTGTCAGTTTAAAATGAAGAGGAGGGGGGAATGTTCTTAGTGAAACGAATAGTTGAATTTAATATCCAGTTCTGGTTTTTTGCAGTATTTTGAAATATTAACAAGTGCAGAGGAGATTTGATATCAGTAACAGATGGAGAAAATATCTTACAGTGATAGGCTTAGATCAATTTCTTTGCTTCATTAAAAAAAATTGCCTTCAAAGTAAGAAGAGTCAAATCTGTAAGATCTAGGACAAGCTGTTCTCAGCAGTGAGGGTGGCTAGCTGTTGGCACAAACTGTCAAGAGGATGCTGAATTCCTTATCTTCATCCTTTCCAATTAGGATTAGATGCCTTTTTAAAGCATGTGTTTTAATCAAACGCAATTTAATGAGTTTATAGATGGTAAGTGGGGAAGTTGTATAATCAGCACTACCAACAAGTTTCATTAGTTACTTCCATGTTTGAAAACCTCTGAAAACAAGCAAGAGGATGGAATAAAAAAGAAATGTGCATACTCAAATTAGTATAGTTTTCCTGCTATTATAACATCTATTGAATTAAAGAATTAAAGAATTAGAAGAGTTAAATAATTCCTTTGGCAGTGGGAGGAGCAGTCAGGAAGAATACTGATCATCATTACCTTAAAATAAGTGTATCCGTTACAAATTAGTGTATATAGACTGCAAAAAATCCAATTTGTATGTTTAGGTAACCCTAATGATGGTCAGAGTGTTAAAGCAGGCCAGACTTCTGCAATATTTATTGCAGTTTTGTGCTAGATGCAGAATTATATGTTCACAGTAAGGGTAGGTTGGCTTTCCTGTGTAGGAAAGAGCTCTGCTGTACAATAACAGTGGCCAGTGTTGAGGGGATAGTTAATAATGGCTGCTAAATACATGTCATGGAGACATTCTGCAGTATGTTCTCTTTGTTGTTTGTCAGCAGTTTGGGGACAGATCAGTTATTCTTTTGCACGTGTTTTTCCTGGATTTAATATAAAACTGATTTAGAAGCTCTATGGCATGTATGTAGATTTTGTGTGGTTATCTTTGTTACTGATACACACTGTCTCAAACTAGCTTTTGGTTAGTCCAAGAAAAGCATATTAATCTGTGGTAAAAAAAACCCTTCTGCAGTAATTAGTTTTTTTGCAGATTGTAATGGTGGAGTTGTTATTTGATTATAAATACAGCATTAAGTCAATATACTAGTCTTTATTTTCCTGCTTCAGATTTATATTGGGTGTGTCCTTATGCTTCACATCATATGCAATCTGCTGCTTCTCATAGTTTATTCTATAATTATATAGACATTATAAAATAGCATTTATTCCTGCTTGGAAAATTATCCTGGTATTTTCATTTAATTGGAGCTTGTTGTTACATACCTACTGTCTGTAACTGTCCAATCTTTGCATAGGTCAAATTTCTTTTTGGATTTTTTAATACAAAAAAAATAACTTAGAAAGTGCTGAAAACAACTTTCTTATTGGTAAGACAAAAAAAACTACATTGCAGATAGATTACAATAGTTCTGTGTGATATTTTAAACATCATGAATGTATGCAGATATCAGAGTATTTTACATAAAACTGTTACACTAACTGGAGACATAAAGTTGTGCTTTTTAAAGCACTGCTGTATTTAAAAGATTTCACTATTACCGTTAATGCTTACTGTCATTAGAATGTGATCCTTGTTCCAAAGGTCAGTCAACAAAGGTCACTTTTAAGGCATGCATTGACTCCTTCATTTTGAAGGGAAGCATCTTCATAAGTAAAATCATTCTGTGTTGTTAAATGGTGGTAGGAACCAATCCAAAGTTCCTTTTTGACACGATCAAGTTCCTTGTCATGATTTACCTAGGCTGAGTATTTGAGCCATCCCTGAACATACCCTGCCTGGTCTTTGGATGTCAAAATGAGAGTTCAGACAGCAGTGATGGCTGCAGCATTGTTGGGTTTTTTTGCTACTTTTTCCTTGTCAGGAGAAAGGTCTTTACTGTTTAATTTGTAACTTAAACCTTGCAACTGTATGGAACTGCTGGCAAACAGTGATTTAAAATGCAACAGTGATATGATTTTGTCAGTCATCTGTGCTTAGATGTCTGGCTGGCTGTTTCTCCTAATCTTACATTCTTGATGACCATCAGAGCAAGCCCTAGTTTGTGCATGTAACACAATTTTAGCCTGAAGGAGACAGAAGCATGAATTGCTAAATCTAAATCTCTGGTTGCCATAAAATAGTATCACGAGAGGTATAACTGATGCAACTAAATACATCACTGCTTTTTGCATATGGGAATCAGAGATTTGCACGGTGGTGTTCAGTAGTAAAGTTTTCAGGGAAGAGCTACATCCATAGCCAAATGTACTCGTTTCTGAGAAGTGTGAAGTTGATATAAAGGAAATAAGGCAACGTGGGAAATCTATAGCAAATAATTTCTTCTTACTGTATGAGACCAGAGAGGTTTTGTCTGTTGTATGGTTCTGCTGCCCTGTTTCAGGGAAAGTGAGAGTCAGTATTGCTTTGTTTAAAGGTAGGTTATGCCAACTGCTGTGAAGTTTCCCCACTTGCACTTACCTGAAAACTGCTTTTCATCTAGAGAATACTAGATAGTATGTGATACTTATTTGGGGAAAATCGAGTGAGAGATTCCCAAGATATGCAGTCTTCCAAAACATCCTGCATTTTACAGAAGCTAGTTTCTTCTGATCTATACAAAATATATTACTCACCAGAACTTTGGTCTGCTAATCCTGGTGTGCTGCTTTTACTCATGGGGGAGCTTGTAAGAAAAGAAAATTGATTCAGGTTTAAATTACAGGCATCAACAAGTGAGTCTAAAGAGATTAAAAGCTGCATGTGCAGCAAGAGTACAAGTGCTTGGAAACAAGAGAGGGTATCCAAACTTGCCTGTTCTCTAATTAGGTATTGATGCATGGATCTCTTGAACGTAAGTTGCACTTAAAGCACATACTGACTGTGAGCTGTGCCTTGGAAATTTGAGAGAGCAATTACCAGGCATCCTGCAGCTGCTGCCTTCTGTCAGTCAGAGCTTTACTTCTCAGTAAGTTTCCTTGAAAACAACTGCTACTTCAAAAATATTGTTGATTGGTTTATGAAATATGACACATTGCGTGTGTGAGGGGTCCTCATCAATGTGTCAGCATGGTTCAAGGTTGAGGGCAGCAGGCTGCTTTCTGCCATGGCCGTGTGGGAGCTGTGATTTTAGAGTCCAGATCTGCCAAGGATGGCTGTGGAGTCCCAATCCATTTTCCCTGGGGGTTGAGGTGTGGACTTCCATTGCCCTATCCATTGAAAGTGGGACTACCTGATGGATGCATGAAAATAACTGGCATTGATCCTGGGAAGATCGAATCACACCTTTCCCGGGACTTAAGACTTTGACCCTTTCTATACTGCTGGTTTAGGCTGTACTGATAATTGCGTGGTAGTAAGGAAGTGATCTCCTACATCAGTAAGACCGCTTGATGTGACTCATAATCTGTATTTTATAACTGCTTCTGTGGATCTTTTTTTCGTCATTTGAGAAGATAAACTGACATAAAGGAAGCATTGCTTTTTTCTTTGTGCCTTCTGGTTATTTTCCCACTTGCATCTCTATACGGTGGTACTGCATTGGAAGAGAGATTAAAAACCCTCTTTAATCATACTTCTTGTCACCCGTTGGTGCACTTGCTCCTCACAGCAATTGCAGATCCATTATTAATCTCATGGTGCAGAAAAGGATAAAGGTCGTTCCACTATTTCTAAAAGGAAATAAGAATGGCTTATTTCTGAAGGGAGCATCAATGAGTACTGAAGGGATTTGATGGGGAATATAGAGTCAGCAAGGAAAAGATTCACCTTAGAAGGAGGAATGAAGTCCAAGTGAAGCACCTCACAGACACGATCTACCATGGAGTTCCCATTATTTAATGCATTAATCTTGGCAGTCTTTATTGCACTTTCATTAAACTTACTTTATGTGTGCTCTAAAGAAATAAGGATTTGACAAAGGTAACAGTCTGTCTCGGAGCAGAGGACTAAATAGTCCTAATACTGATTAAACAGTACTGCATATTTCTCTTTGGCCATCTGAAACCACAGATTTTTGTGGTGGACTTCAAATAGGCAGCTGCTTAAAAAAATAAGATGCAAAATGCAGCTTGTGAGATGCAGAAGATAAAAAATTGTTTGGTACGTAATAAGATTAACATTAAAGGAAGATAATCTGATGCCAAAAAGGTAGCGGGATTTACTTGTGGGCTGAGGTTTGGTTTTGGGGTTTTTTAATTCAGTCAGAACATCTGAAAGGTATTTGAAAATCATGGCTAATCACCAGTCACAGCTGTATGAGAATTTGGTCTAGTATAGTGAAAAAGCTGGTCGGTCTGCCAAACCAAGTCAAATGTTTTAGAGCCTCTCAACCTGTATTATACTTGCCCTAGTCAAATTGGGAAAAGTGTGTGAAACAGTGCAAGTCATTACCAGTTACATTTAAAACAGGAGGGAAGAAGAAAACTCAGAAAAGTGAGGACCAGTCAACCCAAAATTCCTGGTAAGAAGTATAATGAGTCTGTAGATAAACAGATAAAAAAGATGGGCTAGGGATAGTCAGGACCACAGCTGGATGTGAAACCAGACTCAAAACTCTACCATGGTTCACTAGGAGCAGAAGGGTTGTTAAATGGGAAGTAGAGACTGAGTTTTAAATAACAAAGTTATTTTTTAAATAGAAAAGGACAAAATCTAATTCATTTATTTCATGTTGGTTAATGAAACACAAGATGCTATATAGATTCTGTGAAATGATATGACTTATACGAAAAATAGTACATGTCAAATGGTGCATTTCTGCCTGGGTTTAAAAGTTTTTTAAAAAAAAGTAAGTCATTCTAGTGCTTACTTTGGTGAAATAGTAATGTTTTTTACCAAAGTGAATTGTCTTGGTAAACTAATATCTTCAGTAATGTTATGGCTCAGATATTGCTAGATTTTTAAACTTGGACAAGGTTGCCAGTACTTCGGCGTACAAGGTTAGAATTCAGTATTTTTCTCAAAGCGTGGAAGAAATTGTTAGACCCGTTGTAACGCCAAACCACAGCCTTGTGTTATAGGTTTGGAGATTTTTTTTTTTCTTCCTGCAATTTTTAACTTCTCTCATGCACAAGAGGCTTCTCACAGATGTCCTGTCAATGCATGGTGGGCTGTGCCGGTGCCTATTAGTGGTACTCGGACTGTTCCAGATGGCTGTGCCCTGTTAACATGCCTATGGCTAAACTGATCACAACATGTATTTTCTCCTGTGATGGACTGACTGAGACCACTCGGATTTAAGCACATTCCTCTGTTGTGAAGAACATGTCTTGCTTCCAAGGATTGTTTGGCAATTTCATCAAGAAAATCTGTCACTGTTTGGGGGTTTTAGAGCATAGCCACCACCCTCTGTGGCCCCAGCTTCTCCTTTGTTGTCCTATTTTTTTCCTGGAGAAGGACTGCAGGGTGTTAAAAAGTAGCACTGCTTAATTTCTAAAAGGAGTTAAGAGAAAGAAGGGGGATAGCCTTGTCGGAAGCCACAGAAACAATCAAACACTAAAAAAACATAACCTGATGGAGAAAAATCAAAATTGAAAGAAATGCGTCAATTTTATTTGTAAGAGAGGATGTAGGCAGGGACACCCTGAGGTGTCCTGAGGATGGGTCCTCTTAGCAAGAAATTTGCACACTGGAGGATAGAAAAAAACAGTAGAACATGAGACCTCAAAGATGGGAAATGTAATGAAGCTTAGGGGAAGCTTCCTTTCTATTTGTTTTCTGTTTCTGTCTAACCTGAATTACCCCTTCATGAGCATGATTTTTGCTCTGCTACAGTAGATAAAACTGTGGAATTGTTTAATAGGTAGGTTGCATTTTCTCCATTACTGGTGGTTTTAAAACAATAGATTAGACAGGGATGTATCAGGTAGAGCTGAATTTGGGTTTTCTCAGCATCCTAAGTATCTTTTAATATATTTTACAGACTGCAGTTGCCACAAAATAGTATTTCATTCCTTTAAGCTGTGAAAGTATTTTTAAATAATTGTATAAATAAATGCATTGATTTAAATAATCGTTACATTTTTTTAAATTCTGGTTTCTCTGTTTCCAGATGATCTTTTTTAGAATATGCAGGACCAAAGGACTTTCAGAACAGTCCTGTAATTGTGTTAATAGGGAATATGCTGCAGTATAGGGAATATACTGCTTAGAGAAACTAAGCAGCACAACCTGAAGAGTAAGAATCCAAATAGTTTTTTCTACCTAGCTTGGTTTTATGTGCTTGCAAGGAAGCAACAGCATACAGTTGTCCTATAACATTGTTATGGGCCAGTTCCAATGACACGTAACCTTCTCTTTTTTAAACTCTCAATCAGCTCAGCTTTTGAAAAATGGAAAGCTTTTCTGTGTTTTGTTTATATGGATACAGGATTCAAATTTATCAGTTTCCTTCCCTTTCATTTAACAGAAAGTTCACAGCACTTACCCTAGTTCCTTCCAAGGCTCTGGTACAAATACTTCTTTATGCTGAAGGAATGTCTGAAGTCCTGGAATCATGAACCTTTTAATCCTTTAAACAACAGAAAATTGTTTTCAATCTAGCTTCCACTTTGGGAGAGCTGGAATTTCTGATACTACAAAAGAAAATGCCCAAACTTGCCTACAGACCACTGATGCCTGGAGCATCTCGTGTGCTCGGTGTAACTGTGTGCAGGATTGCTGCCTTGCAACAGGTGGCTTGCCAAACTTGCATGTGTTTCTGACCTGTTCCATGACTCTCATCAAAGAAAACCATAAGTGTTAGGAAACTACAGAAATCTCAATAACAGACTAGTTCAGCGCATAGAACTAATATGTAATTCATTAGATTTACATGTAGAAGGTAACATAGCTTTGAGAACTAGATTAATAAAACAGATTGCGTCCCTTTGCAATTCATATTGGTGATAAAGGTTTTGAGAAATGTTCACAGTTTGTGTAGTATGAGGCTGTGGGGTTTAGTGCCACCTTTTTGGGCTCACCCCCAGAACAAAAAGGCTGTGGCCGTGGGATCTGTAGAGCTAAATTTGTGTCAGAACTATTTTTCTCTTAACTCTGTGGCAGGACCTTTAATGCCAAATCAAGTCAATCTTAGTCATGCTTGGCTTTATGCGGGAGCAGAGATGTCAGTCGTTCTTCCACTGCCAGAAAAATACCCTTTATCTTTCTGAGGACCGTCCCCTCTGTCCTGGCTTCTTTCACAGATGGGCACTTGTGTGCCAGTGCTTGGGCTGGATCGATCTTGTATTACTGGGTTATCTGAGAGCTAGCAGACACTGAATTTATGTGCACAAAGCCATGGCCTGTGTCTCATGCCCATTGCTTTGTTGTAGTAGTCTGCATCACAAACGGGATTTGGAGTCTCAGATATGTTTAACTGCTTTGTGCTATGAAATTTTGGTCATTTGAATTACTTTGTGACACAATGAAGCTTGGAGAATTCTACCTGTAGTTTTCCCTTTATTGGCAGAACAATGAATTCATGGATTCAGGAAAAGATGTATTTATTTAATGTTAACTTTATGTTCTTTTGTCCCTTGGTGACTGTCATACTTAGATCAATAAGGCAGTAAAATTGGCACTTTAAAAAAAAACCAAAAAACAAAAAACAATCAAAACCAGGGAACTGAAAGATCTTTCAGCATATTGTTGTGGAAGAAATGCATTATTATAATTTCGCTGTGTATTGCTCACTCTTTCATCAGGCTTCCACCTGGAGTGTCTAAAGCCAGAGTTCTTTGGTTTAGTGCTTGTTTTGGCTTGACTGGGTCTCAAGACTGGAGTCTTACATATGGTTCTAACAAAAGTAATCCTTGTCTCTAGCTGGATGTATAGGCTTAGGTCTGTAGTTTAGTCTGGACGTATATGCTTACCGTAAGCCTGGATGGTAAAAATACGCGTGTAGTGAAATTCTACAGTGGTTTTCATTGTAGGAATAAAACATGCTGTTTCCTAACAGGATTTGCAGTTGATTGCATAGTCTTGTTTGGACATATAAAAATAATGATAATTAATGGGA
This sequence comes from Melanocharis versteri, assembly GCA_013397845.1. Taxonomy (NCBI): domain Eukaryota; kingdom Metazoa; phylum Chordata; class Aves; order Passeriformes; family Melanocharitidae; genus Melanocharis; species Melanocharis versteri. The sequence continues at coordinate 94,180 of VZTG01005000.1, read as the reverse complement.
GATGATGTTTCTACTTCTAATGAGGCAGGAATTCATCTCTACTGTTCAGGGATGTGGGAATCGGTAAAAATCTGGAAAGCTGCAATCAAAAGAGTGAAGCCAGAAGCAAATGGATTAAAGGCCTTTTGAGTTGTGTTGGCACTTTTCCTTTTTGAGGAGGTTTTTAAACTAACAGCTTGAGCTGCATAAACTTGAAATATTTCTCAAGTGTTTGTTTATGTGAATTGCTTTCTAATGAGGTCATAGCTGTTTTCCCGGACACAGTGGTATTTCCTCCTCTTGCTCTTATTTTTTATGCTGCTTTCTACATTATGCCTTGAAGACAGAACAGGCATATAAAAATCAAACATCGCTCAGGATACTTCCAAGTTTCAACTCTAATCCTTTACAATCATTTCAAATGACTCAAGGCTGGAGCTCAGTATAAGCATATGTGGAAAGAGGTACTTGAAATATTTTAGAGTTTTAAAGAAAACTTGTATCATTGTCAAGAGAAACTCAGATGTGAAGTTTTTAGCTCCCAAAAGTTAAGAGAATTGGGGTGGGTTGAAAGGAATCTGCAAATGCTGATTTTTCATTTAAATATATTTCATCTCCCATGTGAGATTGATGACTAAGCAAAAGAAAAATCACCTGAGCATAAAGTGGGCACAGTTTTCAACTCTATGTGGCTAGGCATTACATATGTAGGTAAATAGTCTTTACCATCTGTTCTACAGAAATCAGAAACATGGATAATTGTCCTTTCTTTTCTTTGCTGTTTGCTTCAAATGCAGTGAAACATGTTGGGTTTATCTACTGTATTTGATAATTTTGTTGCTGAAATAAATAGCTTCCATTGAACCTTTGTTTTTTTCAGACTTACTGCTAGATTTTTAGCTTCTGAAAAAAACCCAGACTGGTGAACTAGATAATGCTGTACTTCAGGTGGCTGCTTTCATGTATTTTGGGCTAGTGTCATAGGAGGCCAAAATTTTATTCTGAAGTGGGGAAGAGGGAGGGGGCTTAAGTCATTGGGTAAAATAATGATGATACTGTGAAGTCATGATTTCCTAATGACTAATGTGGAGTACTGTAGTTGAACATAAATTTGGAGTGTTTTTTCTGCAGTGTCTTGAGTCACAATGGCTCAGCCCTGAGCCATGGAGCTGTGCAGTGTTGGGGGGTGGGGGAGGATTAGTTGGGCTGATTGAACTGAGTGGGCTTTACTGGCAATAGGCGATGGAGGTGGGTTCATATATGTGGGGTAACTGCAAGGTCAAATCCTCTATGAAGACATTATGATATATAACTGATGTGTAGATCTTCTTCATAATCTGGAACCAAGTCTCATTGGTATAAAATAATAATAATGGGAAGAAGATGATTAAGTCTGCAAACTGGTTCATTGGTTTAATTAGCATCTTTTTTTGCCTTTTTTTTTGATGTTAACAAAGTAAATGGGCAATGTTCTTCCCAAAATACTTCAAAATTTTGAGAGGCTCTTAGTTTCCCATGAAGTTTGGATTTTATTATATGTCAAGGCTCTGCTGTAGATGGAAGCGTACAAGAAATATCCATCTTATGTTTTTGAAACACTGAAGTGATCGTGTAACTATTATTACAATTGAAGGTTTCAGGTTTTTTTGTGGGAAGTGTGGTTGTGAGCTAGCTATTACAGCTCCAGGTTGCTTGAAAAAAGAAGTGTTCAGTTCTGCATAACAGGTCGTGCAGTCACAAAATGTTTGGGTTTTGTTTGTTTTTTTTAGCCTATCAATTGGACAGCTTTAGTGCGATTTATCCATCTGAGTACCAAGTCTTACTGAGAGGAATATTACACTTAAGAGACATCAGAAACTGTCTTCTTAAAACAGAAAGACATATTGTTTAATTTGCTGAAATTTAAAGTAGCTTTAGATGCATTGAGAGTGAGAAATATTTAGCACCTACAAAGAAATACCAGTGCTGCAGCCTTTGTCCAGGATTTTAATTTTTTTTTTTAATTGAGACTTTTAATTGTAGGCAGTTGCTTTGAAAGTTATTTTGAACAGCATTTTATTTTCTTCCATTTTTGAAACAGAAAATAAAATATACCATGAATGAAATTGTATTTGAGTTTACAAAATATAAGAAAAATCGACTGTCTCTTTTATATCTGTTTTCGTCAGTAGCAACATAAGCTTAACTATTTCCTGTTTAACAATATCTGTGAAATGCTTTTTTCTTTTTCTTCTTTCAGAAGTGAAGCCAACCTGCATATTTAACAGCATGGAATATTATGATGGAGACATGTTTCGGATGGATGCTTGTCGATTTTGTCGGTGCCAAGGGGGAGTCTCTATTTGTTTCTCTGCCCAGTGTGGTGAGCTACACTGCGACAGGTACTATGTGCCAGAAGGAGAGTGCTGCCCAGTGTGTGAAGGTACAGTCTCTTTTTAATCCCATCTGCTTTTAATTCTGCTGCGGTTTTTTTATTTGCCTGTTCAATGGAAATGAGCAAACAAGGTCTTTTGTTCTGAAGTTTGCAGATCCTCTGTAATTTAGTTTATCTCTGTGGTTTTGCTGTGCCTGAGTGTGCTGTCATGTTCTTCGCAGTGCTTCTCTGACTATTTCTTAGACGTGGTCAGGTGTGCAGTGTTTTTTGGGGGGCCTTCTTGGCAAAGGAGATAAAAAGCTCTTTCTAATTTCTGCATAGACATTTAGACAGGCATCTCTAGAGCTGCAGTTGTGGCCCTGAGACAAATTTTGATTGCTTTGCGACCTACTTCTTATTCTGTTCAGCTGGAGTAATGCACACAACTTCTTTTCTCTACAATTATAGCAAAGCAATGGGGGAGCAATCCAATGTCAATGTTTTTCTCTTCCTCCTTTCCCCTGCTGACAGCCTTGTTAGGACTGCAGTCCTCCTAAAAAGGGCTCTTGGAACTTTCACATTGACCCTCTCACTTATATTAGAAAGTATTGGAGGCATCTTCTGCCAGAACACAACCCGAATTCCAGCAGAGGAAGATAGGGGTGGTGCTGTGCACTTGTATTTTGTCTCACTGGGGGTCAGGTTATGGCCACCAGGTAGTCAAAAGGCCTGTGAAGCACTTTTAGTCCCTTTGTTTAAATGTGAACATAGGAATATCTTTTCAGTAAGTGAAATCACCTGGAAATCTGAAATCTCCTCCTCAGAGGAGAGGAATCTAGTAATTAATGGGAATTTCAAACACTTTGCAGTCTCCTTAATATCAGTATTCCTGTAGTTCTTTGCAGGAGCAAATAGGCCAGAAGATCCATTATAGTCATGTTTTGTTCCAAGCAGAGAATTAGAAAGTAAAGTACCTCATAAGAATACATCTGATAGAGGCAGCTGTAAGAGCTGGACCTTCTCACTCAGCACATGACCTGGTGAAAAATGGCTTGTTTTGTTACAAGCTACTGAAAGCTTCAGGGATTTAAACCCAAGATCTGGATAATAAAATATCAGGTGGGTAAGTTAGGAAGTAATTTTTCAAGGAGTATTTGTAATTTTTTTATATTTTGGTGTATATTTTACATATTTTAGTGTAGGTTCATGTCAGGTTGATACATGGTGTTCACATGTAGAGAAACTGAAATGCAAATGTTGTAGGCTTAAGTATTCTAGAGAGATACCAATCCACGTTTGCCCTGAGTTTAAGACCTGGCCTAGACATTTGTTGCTGACTATAGTTGAAGGCAGGATCCTAGATTTTTGGTGTTTCCTGGTACAGTTGCACCTACACTTACAAGAGCCTTCATGGTGTAAGAAAAAGAAAAAAATCTGTGCTATACTGTCATTTAATGTCAGATTGAAAAAGTCTAGAGAAGGCATGTCTGATGTGGTGAAACCCCGCAAGTAAGTGCAGATCCACTCCTGAAGAAATTGCAGTATGAGCTGCTGACTTCATAAAATATATAAAATCTCTTGAGTACATTTCCTATAATTATAATTTTTTTCTCATATGTGAATATTCCAAGATTTGGCATTACGAAATCATTGTGACAATATATATAGATATATAAATAATGTATCCATATATCTGCTCTATCTATCCTCTCTGCCATATACAGATATGGCTGATTTTCCACATTGGATTTGCAGTTCTAGATATGTCCTTTATCCTCTTTGATTATTTAAATATTCAGCTACCTTATTATTTATCAATAAATTGTTCTGTCATATCATCATACCATGTTAAAATTTGATGTCTCCATTTTTGCAACCTTTGAATCAGACTAGCAAGAAAACCTGATAACATTTCATTTCAGGTTGATGAGCTGGTGTGTATTAGTCCACAGGAGAAATTTCTTCTTTAGGACAGGTCCTTAGTAAGAATAAAATGAATAATGGTTTATAATTATTGAGTAGTCTTTTTTTTTCTAGTAATGACTGTGGCTTAATGCCAAGTTACAGGGTCCTTCATCAAACCACGTGGTGCTATTTCGCTTGTTTCTTTCTGTTGTGTGTTCTTCTGATAGAGGTTATGGCACTAAATGAAGGAAGTCTGATTTCTGACTTCTGCATGATTGGGTAGTAAGATACATGGTGGTTTTTACTAGAAATCCCTCTTGATTTAGTGGCATTCTTTTAAGTGAGCCTAGACAGCTGGCTCCATTAACACATTATAATTTTCCCGGTTCCTTTAAACACTTTAAAAAAAAGGAAAAAAAAGGCAGCTCTGGTCACTTTTTACATAACTTGGGTGAAGCTGACACCTAAATTGACATGGTTAAGTATTTTAAATGGGCAGACCATATCAGCCCACCCATTCATGCTTTTCTAGTTGTTGAAGAAGTGGCATTTTTCCTACCTGTTCTTCTTCTCTTGAGTATTTCATGACTAGTTTTCAAGGTGATTAGTTGCTTCCTACTAGTCTTTACTTGATTATAGAAATATCAAGAAATACAAAGCTTTTTTTCTCCAAGAAGTCTAAAATGGCAAGTAGTAAATTTGGTGTGAGTTGTATAGTACAGGAAAAAGCCCTTCTTGACTTAACTCCAGAAAGAGTTCTTTCTCAGAGTTCTGTAGGCTATGTCAGCGTTAGGAGATGTAATTTACTGGACTCAGTTTATAGGTTTAAACACCACTGACCTTTTAAGAGTACCAGGAACTCTGTCCTTTGAGTTGCATAGAAGACTATTGCAAATAGCACAAGTCTTGTATGCCTTTTCTGTGCTTTTTCTGTATTCCTCTGTCAATCAGAATCCTGTATGTAAGTTGAATGATAATATTCACTTCATTTCTTTGTGTATGATTTGATTTTTGGCTAGGTCAAAACAGTTATTTACAGCTGCAAGGTCATCCTAAAACATGAAAGATGCAAAGTTAAGAATTTAGGAAGCATTTTAATTTTTAAATGCCTTATTTTCACAAGCATCTGGTTTTGGGCTTAATCAGAATTTTGCTAAAATTCTGAATATCAGTACAGCTCAGGATGAGGGTGACATTTTGTGTAATTTCACTCCAAATGTTTGGAATGTCATGAAGTGGCTTGGAATAAGAGAACAGCTACTGGCACTGCTACAGGTTTTATCTATACTCATTGCCTTCCTTCCAAAGGGGAGTGATGAAACTTCAAACAAATAATCCAAGTTTCATTCAATCCTTTTTTTCCTTCAGATAGGACATCTTATTCTTACCAAGTCCTTCCAACGTAACACTCGTGGAAAATTAACTTATAATAAATCACTTATGCTTATTTGATGCTTATTTGCTGCTAAAAAAGATGGTTTTGGTTGTATTTATTGCTTTTAATATATTATATTTGCTTTAATATGTAATTTGTATATTGCTTGCTTTGCAAACCTGACCTGCTTACTGTACATTCTCAGATACTTAATTTTTGAGGCGGACAATTACCTTTTATTCGCCACCATGATAAGTTGTGTACATTCGCATAATGTATATGTCTTTTTAACTGTTAATATCAGTGCAACTTACCACACCTCTGGAGTACTATTATTTCTGAAGAGTAAAAGCTGCTTTTATTTCAAGTAATGGGTTAGCATTATAGACTTGCATGGAACTTGAGGAGAAATCTTACATAAAGTATGCTCCCTAAAATTCTGTTATTTAAATACCCAGATCTTAATTTGATTGCTAGCAGGGAAGTGGGACTTGTGGTTTTCAAGGGGGAAAAAACTTCGACTGAAATGAAATTGAAAACTGATGCTGTTCAAAAAGCTAGTGTATCTCCAAAACTGGGATGAGGTGTAGCTTAAGACACTCTTGCTGTTCCAGAAGCAAATGTGCCAGAGGCCTCATCTTTGCTCATGGTATCAAATAGTGATGCAGTGCTGACACAAGTCATTCCAATGGGTCGTTTGGATGTTTTCAATTTCCCTCAGGAAGTTGGTACAAAAAAACCATCAACAGATCCAGAAGCCATTTTCTTCTGAAGAACAAAATCAAACAATTAAGACATTAATTAAAACACACATTCTCTTGCAATCGCTGTCGTTTCAGACCCGCTTTACCCAGTCAATAACCCTGCTGGCTGCTATGCCAATGGTCAGATCCAAGCTCACGGGGACCGCTGGCGGGAGGACGACTGCACGTTCTGCCAGTGCATCAACGGGGACCCGCACTGCGTGGCTACAGCCTGCGGACAGAGCTGCCTGAACCCTGTCAAGGTCCCCGGGGAGTGCTGCCCCGTGTGTGAAGGTAAGAGAGGGATTTCCCCTCACTTGGCCCTGGTCTGTCATGGCTGCTGCTTACCTCGCCATTCTCAGTTGGCTTTAAAATTTTGGAGGATTGGAGAAGCTGGTACGGCGTTGGCTGGTTACTGAATAAATTACTGAGGGCAGAAAACAGCATGGTTTAACTACACCTGTATGTTGGCAATCTCTGATACTCTTTTGGCACAAAAGAGGTGGTTAAGATCAGCATTATTTAATAATTTTTCTCACAGCTTTGCTTGAACCTTATTAATTAATATACAAGAAGTTAGAAGGTCAAAATGTTTATCGCTAGGTATTACTGTTAATTGGATTATTCCTGTTTTCTTCTTCATCACTGTCATTTAGTTGCAACTAAACATCTCTTTGTACAACATAGTTTGATATTGGACATAATTATTTCAGTGAATCTTATAAGAAAGGATATTACATGGAAGATATATTAATTTTTCAAGTTTACAATTATTTTTTCATTTGTTTGTGGAAATGCATGTATATTGTATAACTGACTGAGATTTAACTTAATGATAAGGTAAAATGCTTGCACAGCCTGAAAATGGAAATGTGAAGACTTGCAAACCAAGACATTAAAAAAATATTTTGAATTGTATATGTAAATGTACATTTAGAGCTGCATTTTATCGAGTAGCTGTTCATCAGGAAAAACGCTAGATAAATTTAGAAATGGTTCATCTAGACCTAGAGCCATCTTCACAGTACACAAACGCTTGTGGGTGCTCAGTGAGTTGCCACTTAAGTTTTTCTTATTCCATCTGTGATTTAAAAAAAATAATTATTTTTGTATATCTGCATGTGTCTCAAGGTCCTTCTTGGCTTGCAGTATCCATACAAGTAAGCTCACTGGGATACTTACTTTTTAGGATAAATCTGAGGAGCATAAGGGTTTCTTACAGGTGCTCTTTAACTCCAGAATTCACATCACTAGGTACAAAGAAGGTGTTTGATGCGATGTGTAAAAGCTGCCCATGAATTGTACAGGATTGCACTACTTGCACTGAATTAATTTCGCTGTGAGGAAGCAGGTTAACTGCTGTTAATCCCCAGTGATCACCTCACGATGGATATCACAGAGCCTGTACTGTCACCTCTCATTATTTAGGTGTCTGTGAGCCGGCTTGGGGAGGCAGTACAGAGAGAGGCTGATGGAAGTGTCTTCAACATGTTAATACACTGAGAGGATTCTTTTCCTCTAATGAGGGAAGGATAGGCAAATGTCTCTATTTTCCTCTTCCAGACTGGAGAAAATGGATGAGAGATGATTGAATTAAATGCATGTATATAAATATATATATATGAGCTAATTATGAAGAACCGTGGGAAGCAAACACAGGGTCAAGCGTAGGCTTCCTCCTTCATTGCTAAAGTTTACAACATAAACAAGCTGGTGCTTCATTAACACACCACAGTAATGCCTCTGCAGTGCTCTCAGGACACAAGTTAGGTCCTCTGGACTAGGCTGAATAATTCTATGCAATAACATGTTTTTACTTTTAGAAGAAGCTGTTGCTAGCAACTGTTTTAAGTCCATAAAAGTTGTTTTGTAGTTGCTTGGGTGAGTGGCGTATGGAGGGCAATCATACTTATGATACAAATGGCTGAAAACTGACACAATAGAACTGTGGGCTCAATATTTAAATGAGGTCCTTGTGTCATCCTAAATCATGTTTTATTAAAAAAATAATCTGACTTCTCGTTTGTTTGTCATGTTTGCTGTTGTATGATGTATGCTCAATTGTAGTCATCTAGTTCTGAGTGTGTCATCTGGAAGACAGTGATACTGAATGGTATTTTGAGGAGCTGGCTAAATTTTAAGTTTAAAAGCATCACATTTGCCTTGGTGTTTTTTTTTTCGATGGGTAATGAAACTATGCAAGTGGTGGAACCAACAATTGGTGGAAGTTCTTCTAGTTCATGCTAGGATGAGGTTTCAGCATACTTGGGTACCAGTGGTCAGAGAACATCTGAAAACACTTGAATCCTCTCCTCTTTTTTCCCTCTCTCACTGCAAACAAATATGACCAAAAACAGATTAATATGATCCATTATTGGAAATTATTTAATTCCAGGGATGCAGATACAGGATTATTTCAAGGATCAAAAACCTGGACTGTTAAAACACAGCAGTCAGTTCAGATGCTAGCGCCCAAGATTTAAAAAATTGAGTTTGCAAGAAGCACCTTTGGATGATTTCATTAGAAGGTATTTAGTATCTGAGACTTGCAATAATAACAAATGAAAAAATCTTTGAGAAATGAAGGGCACCAGCAAATCTCTTGAAGTTATGTTTTGGGGCATCAAACGAGTTCAAGGCTGTTAGGCCTTGTGATAAGCAGCCTGAATAAAAATATTTAGGCACATGAGAGCAAGATGGTACCTGATTCAAAGTATGAGACCTGTGTGTCTATTTGAATCTGTTAACATTTTTCTTTGAAAGCACACATTAAGAAAATCCCAGAACATTAGGAAAAATAACAATGTTAGATGTTGGCTGTCTGCATTTAACATTAAGAATGTGTATCTTAAAATTATTTTTTTAAAAAGGTAATGTTTGAGCTGATGGCAGCAGGGACTTGTGTGTTAGACATAGACTTCTGGCCCATCACCAAGGTCAGATAGCTTCATGTGTCTTAAGCCTTAAATCTGAGATTAGTAGTGTTTCTACTTGAGTTTAATGCGTGGGGTAGGAAACAAGTACTGTCTGCTTTCATTACACTACAGCTGTCGCTTGCTAACCCAGTAGGCAAGGGGCTTCTTTAGATTTCTGGTCTCTCACACAACTGATTTTTCCTGAATTTTAGTTGTATCATTTTAATGACAACCTAATCCCATCTAAAATGCTATTTTGTTTCTGCCATCGTCCAGCCACCTGACATCTCTATTCTCTTAATCAGGTAAGCTGCATGGATCAGTGTTCCTTCCCATTTTAAATCAGCTTCTCACTCTTTTTCCTGAGCATTGTTTCTGTTGATGAAGTTCTGCTGCTGATGCTCACTGTGTCGTCCGTGACCTGCAGGGGTGGTGGGAATAGGGGAGAACAAGGTCCTGGCTGGGAAGTTGGCTGAAAAAGCAATCCCTTGATTTTAATGATTCTAATGAAAAAGATGTGCAATACATTTAATGGAGCTACAAGCAACGAAGTAAATTCCAGGCACAGTTTTTGTAGAGAGGAATTAAAATGCATCATTGTCAGCCATTTGATGCTTTTCTGCATACCACCTCATTGCACTTGCATATCCACAGCTTAACCTGAATTTTGCAGTGCACTGTATGAGCAGAAGCATTGACTGTCCTGTGCTCTCCAGTTTGGTTTCTCCATCCTTCTGCTTCTCTAATTTCCTACTGTTCAGGAAAGAGAAGCAGAATTCTTATCTAGTGTGGGCAAAGGTCTGGCATCTGTGATACTATATAGTGTCATATTTTTAACTATGCAAGTTATTAAAGGAGAAAAAGCCATGTACTTCAGTGATATGTTCAATAAATGGGCAAAAATAATGTAAACTTTGCAGCTGATTTTGAAATAGTAGCTTACTAGTGATTGTAAGGATAAGCATACCTCATTTTGCACTTCTCTTTTGAATGACTGATTTCCAGTTCTCACTCACATCTCAACATAGAGTTTATACCATGGAGAAATAACATACAGTTTGCAGATTAGTTTAAAATTACTTTTTTTCTAAAGTTGTATTATGTGATTGCATCATGAATATACTTTGCTTTTTTGCTCTTACTTGTATACTACATTTCTTAATTCAGCTGTAGCTCTTTTTGTGTTGACTTTTTCAATTTTTTTGTGGAGACTAATGCAGAATGTAGGAAATAATTATTTGTATTCTAGAATCTTAACTATGCATCAGATCTAAAGCAGGAAGAAGAATGGTACCTGCTGAAAACCCCCTACTATCTTAGTCAATTTAGTTGCTGATGGACCAATTCATGCCCATATCTCTATTTAGAAATAAGGATTAGATAAAGAATAATATGGAAGATACTTTATATGCTTATCACTATGTTTAAGCATGCATTTACTTCTCATCGGACTTCTATTTACATTTGAAAGAGACCCCACTTGCCAGCAGCCAGCTTCAATTGTGTGAGCTTACTTTAAGCATGTCAGATATAAGCTCTTTAATATGCAAAGCAAAATATTTAGTCAAAGATATTTCTATCGTATATTTTGGGTTGGGCATTGAGGGATACAGGGATTTGTGGGGCATGAAACTGATGAGAAAATTCTAATCAAAGCTGCTTGTGGATCTGGCCTGGCTGTGGCTCATCCAGAGTAAAAGGTTATTAGTTATCAGTCACTTCTGACTCCTACTCTCTCTATCTTTGATCTAAATGCTGCTGTACCTGCAGTTCTGCCAATTCAGATATTTGTTGGCTGGTTTATAATCAGTTTCAGTGAAGGACGTATTTGTTCCCCTAGATAAGTTAACATTCCAGCAGCTTCATAAGAATAAATTTTTCCTTGGATTACACTTGCAAAAAAATTTTGCTGCCAGAAATCATATATAACGTACCAGAGATTCTGTGTGCAAAGATTCTTGAAATATGAGCACAGTATGTCAGCACACAAATGTATTCAGGCTTTGAATACGGTGAATTCAGACCAAACTAGAACATTCCCATTCCCTCATGAAGAAAATCCTGATGTTCTTGCTACAGCAGTGAGAAAACCGTGGTGTGAGGATTGTAGAGACGGAAGTTACATAGAAGTAGCTGTTCACACTTTTCTAAATTAGAGAGCAAGATGTAGCAATTGTGATATTTCTATTACTATGCAGAGTTGATTGTATCTGTTCTCCGCAGTAAACCCTTTTTAATTCCTCCTAACATGCTGCTGTATATGTATCCATAGTGTATATCCTGTATGTGTGCTATGCTGTACACGTTCCCATGTTGATTGGATGCCCAGATTAGTTTGAAATGTATAATTTTCTGAATGCCTGCCTTGGGTTTGCTGGACTCGGGGAAGATGGTAACAGTCGCTCCCCTCACTTCGATTTTGCCGCCTGCTGCTGCTGCTGGAAGGGGAGGCCGAGTGAGGTGTTTGAGATGCTTTATACTAGAGCTCTCTGAGGAGATTGATAAGGAGGAAGAGACAGGAGCATGGCGGGGTAGGTGCATGAAGGAGAGGGGTATTTATGGATGTAGTGTGCCAATACGATGGGTTTGTGTATGGATTTAATTTCCAAATCTGTGGCAGCCTCTCTTGAGTTGCACTGTAGCTGGTATCCACTAGTATCTTTACCAGCTCTGTTTGATGTTTTTACTAGCTCAGATCAAAGCTAAATTTATTTTATCTGTAGACAACAAAACTAAAAAGAACAGCTCTTGGAAGGCAGAGTATGAATTCATATGTGTTATAAAGCAGAGAACTGACAGAAAGATGCTGACCAAATTCAGCAAGGGAAAATACAACGTGCTGTGCTGTGAGGAACCAGTTTAGTTTTGATTTTTGTCTCAACATTGTTTGACCAGAGGTATGTGGGGAAAGGGCTGCACATGTGCCGCTTGCAGGAGGCACTCAGGAGAAGATGGAGGAAAGCCCTGTCTCTAGGAGATGTCACCTGACAGCCATTTCACATCTCATATGGAATAGTCAGTCAGTAGGAGATCCCCAAGGACTCTGTGTCCTCCAGAAAGGTTCTCCAATGGGGTGGCAAAAGGTCTCCACCGATGGACTGCAGTCGAACATTCACCTGGGCCACTGCTCTCCTGCCAGTGAGCAGACCTTGGGAGGAGCTGGGGGATATAAAAGTAACTGCTTCACAAGCTGCTGGGCTCTTTTCTGCCCTCGCTCTTTTTGCTTGCTCTCGCTCACTCGCTCTCCCTCTTGCTGGCTGGACACCTGTTGACCACCTCCTGTGTCCTGTCCTACCACTTCCATCTTCCTCTCCTGCTCCAGCCATCGCCTGTCCTGCCTCCCTTCGTTCCTGCCCGGGTTCCTGCCTGAGCCGCCTGCTTCCAGCTTTGTGTTGCCAATCCAGCCCGTCACTGCAGTCCCCACCATGACCGCGTCCAGCATTCTGGACCTCCTGCCCGAGTGCCCACTCCCTCACCCGTGTCGGGCTGCCCGCCGCCGCGGGAGCTGTGCCTGTGGAGCCGCGCCTCTCCGGGAGCTGCGCGGGCTCCTCGGCAGGCAGCGTGCACACACCCCTGCCATGTGGACGTTGATGGCGCACTCTGAAGTTCTGGTGGTAACACCCGCTTTTTCTCTCCGTCTCCCCCCTCTCTCTCCTCCACCCCCATTCTTTTTCCTTCTGCTTCCTCCTTTTATCTCTTTCCTACTCTTCTTTAGTAGGGCAATGCCCTTTTTGTTACCAATAAATGGTTCTCAGGTATAATATTTGCCTCATTCAACTTAATTCCATCCTAGATCATCTGTTTTAAAAGAACCACCCACAGTTCCCCCTTAGTGGAACATGAAGTGTGCTTGGAGGAGATTCTTCGTGAGTCCTGAACCAGAATGATTGTTAAATAGCAGCTTTCCAGGGGAAGTTTGGTGATTGAGGGGAAAGAACATGTTGGACATGGATTAACAGGGCCTTGAGAAGGCAAACACCACAGTGAAATTAAGATGAAGAGGAGAATTCACAAGACCTGAAGGAATCATTTTTGCTCTCTTTCCTGTGGGTGGGTGTTTCCCTGGATGATATAGTAGGTACTTGGTTCTTTTCTGTACGTTGCTCCTCTGATTAAGATGGAAGCTGGAAAGCGTTGGAGAGCTATGAGCACAGTCCGAACTTTGCAAAACTCATCCTAGGAAGACAGACTGAATAAATTGGATTGGTTCCTCTTAAAATAAAATTTTTGAAGTCAGAATGTGAACATAGCAATCCTCAAGTGCCTAAAAGGTTGTTACAAAGAAAAAGATAAGACAGTAAAAAAAAAAAGGAATTGAATTACAAAAGAGAAAGGTGGGATTTAGAGGAAGGCAGAAGGTTGTTGAGGAAAACAAAATTCCTTCTGTGGCATATTGTGACTAAGATTGTCTTTTTGATGTGTTCAGGGCACGGCAGTTTTATTTTCAGCTTCACTGAAAGATTTACTCAGGAAATTGCTTACATGACTGAAAGCAGTAATGGTAATTCACGTGTAGCTTTCAGTGTTTATGCAAGTGATGGCTGTAGCCAATACTACCAATATAGAGCCTGATATATAGCTGGGGGCTTGTGGGGGAAGGGTGTTTGGGGGTTTTTTTAACTAAACATCAAAGTGATCAAAACAATTTTGTCAAGACGTCTTGGTACAATATGTCCACCTGAGTCACTTCTTGCCAGTGACCTGACACACCAAAGCCCATGGGCTGTGCATGGGGCATATCAATGAAAACCCAATGTATGGGGCAGGGGACTGGCTACTTTGAGGTGACTGTTTCCATAGGGAGAGGCAGAAAGCCTTTCTACAGAAAAGGCATGAAGTTGGAGACAGAGGCATATGAGAGTGTGGAGGGGAAGACATTCCTTCATCCTTAACCTGTCCCCAAGCTCAAGCTCTTCAGCTGACACAGCTTTTCAAGGCATGCACCTCCTTTCTCTGGTGAGAGCTGGGAAAAGCAGGCCCGTTCCCTTCTGTGGATCCAACACAAAGAATTCGTTTTAAGCTTCTGATGGATGCTTCTATATAACTTCTCTAGCACCTGTACTGATATTGGCCCTCTGGGATTTGACTTTGTTTATTTAATCTGTTATCTATTTATCTATTTAGTTTGTTTTCTCCTTTGTTTTCTAGACTTCTCTTCATTAAGAGCCAAGGCTTAGGCAGTCATACTGACCTTCTGTGCTTTCCCCATGGTTTTAGAGCCAATGGCTTATTTTTCGCAGCACAAGGAAGTCTCAAAGGGATCACATTTCTTCAGATTAAAACAGACAGCTCAATAGAGGGGAGAAAGTGTTTTTTCAAGTGCCGTAAGGGACTGCAAAATTTTGATATGTGCTCACACTTCTTTTGGCTCAGACCAGCTCTTCGTGGGGGCTGGTCGGGGTTCCTGTTCCATTGCAGCTAGCCGGATCCATTGGCAATCGGGTGCAGTTAGTACTGCTGCTTACAGAGCTGCTTGCTTCTTGCTGGGCTAACAACTTTGCTTTCTAAGTAACGTTACTGTGGTTTAAATAGCAATTCCATTTTTAATGAATTTTACCAAAAAAAGAGGGAATATAGCATATGAATATATAATAGCATGTGAATAATACTAAAGAAGCTACAGTGATAGAAATAACTGTTTCCCTCAGGCCATCTGCATCTGTGGACAGCCATCTGCAAATTGAAATAATAGCTGTGTTCAGAGGAAGTAAATACTGGTTAGGATTAGGAAAATACCTTTTTTTTTTTTTTTTTTAAACAAGATAATAAATACAAGTGTTCAGCACTGGCACTGATGCCAAAAATGTCCCTTAGGAAAGTCTGTGGTTGCTTCTATTCCCTTGCATCTCACAGAGGCTCAGGCTATTCATAGGGAAAGCTGATACACAGTAATTGGTTATCTCACAGCACGTCCTTCTGCAAGAGAGCCCTCAGGTACAAGTGGCAGGGTGCCAGCATAAGCTGTGAATGAGAAATTAAGTGTTAAACAAAATCCCCTCAGAGCATTTTCATGAATAAAACCCACAGTACTTTGCTGTCATTATGGCTGACACTTTATCTTCACAAAAAGAAATTAACATTTTCATCAATAAAGGAATCCAAACTCTAGCTGAGATGTAATTCAGTTCAGTTCCTTTAGCGTGTCTAGCACTTCATTAAGTAAAAACAGGCGGCAGAGTGCAGTGAAAAGAAATTTGATTCATTCAGGATGAAGTCAGTGGTAGTGAGCAGTGTTCACTGACACGGGGTGCGGGCCCAGAGTCCTGCTTAGAGCATGGAGTGTAAGTTATTATTCGGCAGCAGCGCTGGAGCTCCCAACCAGCCCTTTCATCTAAGTCAATTAAGGGATGCAAACGCCGCGCTGCAGAGAATTGGGCTTACGTTTGCCAGATCGTGATTTAGAAGTGCGGTTCTAGAGAAGGCAGCTGAGCCTGTTGAACCAGCGTATGATGTAAGCTGCTGCCAGTGCAAGCCAGTGAAATTTAGGAAGACTATATGAGTATGGAATAACGTTTTCGTGGTTTTCAGTGATTCATTGTTGAATTCAGTGGAAGAGTGCTGAAAGGATAAGTAACCAAAGAGTCTTAATGAATATGTGTCAGAGGATGTCTCGCTTATAAAGAACCACGTGGATCCTCCTAATTTTTTTCAGCACCTATGGCTTTCATAGATTTGCCCCAGATGTACACTAATTTAGTGTTTATCTTCACCTAGTAAAAATAAGTGAATGGCCTTCTTAATGTATTTGGACATTTCTTGTGAGACTTAATTGATTCTGCTTTAACAAGGTGGTCGTTTCTTAGTGTCATTCCACCTAAAATTGTCCAAAAAAAGTTCTTATCAGCATTAAAATTCATTTGAAGAGTGTACGTGCCTGTTAAACCAAATACTGTTAGAATTTATTATGATAGACAAAAGGTTTTAACTGCACATTTTGGGAGTAGAAAGTATGTATTGTGATCGCATCACTGCAAAAAAGACATACATATACCCCTATGCACGCATCTTTGGTACATAGAAGGCTTCTTCACTCTGCAGCAATAAATAGTCCGATTATAGTAGTTACTTTCAAAGAAAAAATACATATTTTAGTAGTTTCTGGTTGGCAGTATGAATAAAATTTGAGACAAAAGGCTGCCAAACTGAACTACGTGTTTGGGGGTATTAATGAATATATTTTCAGAGTTACTTGTGACATTAGAAAATTATATCATCTAAGTCCTTGCATACATGTTATAAATTGTTATGTGATGCTGAATTGTTGAACCCTGATAGCCAACAAAGATAGCTGAATTCTGGGGAAAAATTTCCTGTAAGGCATTAGGTATTTCAAACCCAGGAAGGAAATTCTTTAGCCCAGGACTCAGGACTGATATTTTTCATGTAATGAATTGGAGGGGCGGGGAAGGCTGGAATGCGAACTATGAGGATGGAAAACATTTAGTCACTCTTGGAATGATATGAATGTTTTTACAGGAAGCTTAAGTAAACACACATGCTGCTGCTTAGTAGGCTGCAGTTAACTTTTTTGGACAGTAGACAAAATTTAAACAAGTATGCAGACTCGAATGAAAGGTTGTTGAGCAGCACACCCTTCAGGCCCAGTTTTGAGCCAGTTACCACTTAAAGCATTAGCTAAAAAGTTAGACTACTGTTTGACTACAGGGGTTTTTTTCCTTATGTTTTTTTTATGGTAAATGCTTGAATGCACTGATTTTGTATTTCTTTAAGTCAGTTGATACTGGTTTCATAAGATCGAAACATCTTAAAGGTGTAGTCTGTGTTATGAAATATTACAGGAGAGGGAGCTATTTCACTTTCCCCAAACATGGGCAAGTTCTTTATTATTCATGCTGGAGATCTTTCTCCTTGTTTAGAACATGATTTTTATTCACTTTTTCTTTTTCCTCCCAGAAGAGGTTCTCATTTTATGAAAACAGATGAGATGTTGGACATCCTGGAATCCTATTCTCTAGAGCTTATTCAGAAGAAATGTTTTGCAGAGGAAAAAGCTTAGACTACAATAATTACTTCCCTACTTATGACCAATTTTGTAAAACCATGGAGTAGCTTTTTCCCCTCACATGATATTACTGAAAGTATGAAACAAAACCTTTTTGGAGTTAAAATATTGCATTCCAAATAAAACAAAGCAAAGAGATTGTTTTTCATGCAATAATAATAATAAAAATACCTTGCCAAGAGGTGAGGCATGCGTAATGTATTAAGTTAAAGGAGAACAAAAAAATGAGACTGATTAAAGCTGGTTGTGGCTATTACAAAATAGCTCTTAACAGAGAATTGTTCTTACAAACACCTGGAAGAAATTTTGCTTCCTGAATAGAAAAGCTAGTTTTTAAGTCATGAAGTAGATTCAGAGAGATAGTGTTAGGAAAACATGTACTTATTTTGCAAAAGAAGGGTAATCAGCACTTGGCAAAAGCATACAGAAATCATCAGAAATTGAAATGTTTGTCTTTTGATTTCAGTTCCTTGATTAGGATCCATCAAGGATATTGCTGCTTTCACTGGAAATGTCCTGAGTTTATATGAAAGTGAAATTCATGGAGTCATGCAAGTGGGAAAGGACCACCAGAGATTTTTCTAGTTCTATCTCCTGCTCAAAGCAGGTCCAGTGACAGAAGGATGTAAGGGTCTTGTCCCAGTTCAATTTTGTGTGTTTTGAAGGATGGAGATCACACAAGTCTCTATGACCATGTCGTAGTTTGGTGACCCACGTGGTTTAAAAGAAAGATCAAAGCAGCTTTTATCAAGTTGCAGTTTCCCATTTCATGCATGTTTGTTGTCTCTCATCCTAGCGTGGAGCCACCTCCAAGATTAGCCAGGCCTTGTCACCTTTGTACCCTCCGGTTAAGGAGTGGTGGACAGCTGTAGGATGCCCCCTGACCCTCCTTCCCCAGGCAGAGCAAGCCCTGCTTTGTCTGTCAGCCTGTCCTGGTATGCCACCTCTCCAGTCCCTGGCCAGCTCAGTGGCCTTGTGACGTACTTGCTCAGGTGTGTCCGTGTTTCTCGTTACTGAGGAGCCCAAAGCTGGACACTGCTGCAGCTGAAGGCTTCCAAGTGCCAAATGGAGGGAAACTGTCTCTTCCTTGTACCTGCAGGCTCTGCTTCTGCTGGTGCAGGTCCCTCTCGTCCTTCACACAAACCAAAACTGAACTCTTGGTCCTCTCGTAATGTATTTGGCTTTGCAGTAGAGCAGTTAAGTGTAATCCCTCTTTGCTTTCTGATACAAACTCTACGGCCAGAGTTCAGATTTTGAGCAACTAAAAATATGATAGGCAGGTGGGTGTAATTTTTCGATCTGGTTCCACACTTAAGAAGGATTCTGTTTAGTTAGTTAGTTGTCTTTTATGTAATTTATATAATTATGATGACATCTTCAGTGAATGGTTTGTTTTTAACATGCAGATAAACAGTAGAAGTTAACAAGGTTGCAATAAATGGTCTCTGATTTTTTCTTTCTTTTTATTTGTTTTCCAAGGCTTCAGCAGTCAATGATATATTTCAGTTTTCTTTCTCTACCTTTTTTTTTTAATAATTGATCAAATTGTGTATATAATAAAATTCTAATCCTGAGAAACAAAATTTCCCTGATCTCGCTGAAACATGGGTGCATCAATTTCTCTCCATATCTGAATACTTGAGCAGTATCTTAGGACCTCAGTACTCATCAAACTATAACAAATATAAGGCACACTACTAGACCAGACTGACCATCCTATGTTCTTGTGTGTGTATTTCTAGTAATTCACGTTGTTAACAGAAGAAAATATCTGCTCTTTGTACTACAAGCTGTGTCTTATCACTCAGAAGTGAGAGGTCTCAGAAATCAAAAAAGAGGGGCATAGGAATTGGTTTTGCTCATATTACTCAAGTATTCTAGATTGAAAAAAATCAGTGAAAATACTAATCCACCTTGATAACTTATTTTCCTTTTTTTTTTTTTTGACAACCAGTTTTTGTGTTGGTATTGTTAAAGTAGGTCCTTAAAGACAAAGCCATCTCCAGGCATTACTTGAATGTCACCATCTTCCCTTCTTTCATCATAAATGCAGTTTGATTTCAAGCTGGAGTGAATGAGATTCAGGGCTTGATCACATATTGTAGTATTTTTCAGTGAACTAGTCAGACTAAAGGTCCACCAGCAGCTGAAATAGCTGCTGTGGATTTTAAAATTATTGAGGTTGTTTTTAGGTAAATGGCATTGTAAAAAAATAATTCAAATATTTTCGTCATCCTCACAGCAGGCAAATTAACAACCTGCACTAAAATTCAGCAGAGAAAGTATCAGGATCAGAGAGAATATATGGATAGGAATCTGCATTTAACTTTATATATAAGCACTTGACATCAGCAAAATCTGTGCTCCATTAAATAATCCATTGTTTTCATCCAGACTCTCTTCAATCCCTTTCTCTTTATTTTCTTCTCTCTTTCTTTCTACGGTATAGTTGTATTGTTGGTAAAGCAGACAGGCAGAAACAGCACCCATTTTTCCCACCCATTGTCTGTGCATTTGTGCACTGGATCTTTCTTCAGCCATTTCTACCACGAGCAGCAGTGAAAGCCCAGTTCAGATCGTGTGGTGGTACATGCTTTTTCAAGCTTAGCTACTGCTTGCCTATTCAAATAGCCAGAAGTCTGGCAGAGCAGATCTGGCTTTATTTGTTGAGTCTTGTCTAGTGAAGTGAAAAGGCCTGATTTTTTTTTTTTCCTGGCTGCATTTTTGCACATGTGGGGGTAGGGAATGAAATTATTTCTTTTGTCCTCTGCTTGCAGCTCATTGAGAAGCAGGCATGCATATAAAATTACTGTATCTCGGGGCTTACCTTTAGGGAGAGAAGGGAGAAAGAAACAGATTTGTAAGCTTGACTGGAAACACTGAGGATGCTGAAAGCAGGCCCAAAAGTGGAAGGTAACAGAATAATAAAACACAATGAATAGAGGACGAACAAAAACTTTTCGAATTAATGTAACAACAGTTTAATTTCATCGCTTATAAGAAATACCATATTACTGCATGTATCAAAGGCGCAAAAATTGTGTCAGTGTGTCCAAGGCAAGGGAGTATCAAAACACAGAGCTTTAGTTTTGGAAAGTCACCAAAAATTATACAACAAATATATAGAGATATATAGGTAAATATATAAAATTATGAATATATATGTTGGTTTTCCTAGATATTAAGTTATATCTGCAATTACAGGGAAGTTATCTTGAGGGGTAGACTTTAGTGATGGGGAGTAAAACACAATCCTCTTTCTCTCTGGCTTTAGTTTAAACCCAAGTGGATCAATGAATTCTAACTAACCTGCACCTCAACTTTCAGTAAGGTTTTGTAGGCTTTTTTTTTATCAACATGTTTTACCTCACATCTGCAGTCAGATGGTAAAGTGTCCTTCAGTTCTCCAGCTTGTGTTACTGTCAGTGAGCTTTGCTCTGGGCAGCAGTAATGATTCATATGATTTGTAGTGGTTTTAGCGACCTGTGAGTACAAGCATTGCTGTGGCCTTTTTGTCATTTGAAGTATAGGGTTTGTGGTGGCTGACCAGTTACCTCAATGTAGCTTCAGGGTAGCTCCTGCATTCTGATCTTTTGCATGTTTAGGGTATTTTGGTTAGAGAACGGAGTGATGCTGAAAATCAGTTTGGTTGCAGAACTAGTTTATATACTCAGAGGCCTAACCAGCCAGGATTAGTTAGTGGAATGTATCTGTTATTGATATATATTGGTACATAGCAATATGTTCATGATTCCTAAACTAATGGTTTGGTGAAGTTACAAATGTTAACTATTAGACATGAATGTGATTTAGTCAGATACTTTACTGAATGAATTTGAAAACAACTACAAAGAGTTCATTTAGACTAAAAGAAGCCTAGTTTGGGAATCCATGGAGTTTAAAATACTTCGCTCATTATAGCTGCTCTTCTACACTACATGTGCAAACTCAGAGCTGTGAAATGAAGATTTGGTGGAAACCAATCCTTTGACCTCCAACCTCGTAGTTTATACTAAATCCCTACCAAAAAAGAAAAAAGGAAAAATTTTAATTTAAATAAGAAGATATTTGAGGCATCTAGAGAGACATGATGCCTTTATGCACATTTCCAGTTTGTGTATGAACAAAGCTGTTGGTGCTGTATTTTTAAAATGCATTGCTACTTTCCTACTAGAAATTACACAAGCAACAGAATTTGAGTGTTACTCAGCAAGTGTGTAATCTGAACCATGACCTCTGAGATAAGTTTGAAGTTATCTAACTTAATTGTAGTGTCTTTAATGCAGTTTTCTCAGTCCAAACTCTAGTTAGCTGACCTAATTTTAGAAGGATTAAAAAACCTTCATCAGCTGCATAAACTATTGTGCTGGGAAGAGCAAGGCTGGAGAGAAGCTATGAAAGCTGAAAATTGTGAAAGACAACGAAAGCAGAAAAGTTCATTCTTGTAATAAGATAATTTTCAGTTGACTGGAAGGCATGGGTGCAAAAGCTGCCTGCTGGAATGGAGCCAGTAGGCACGAAATCAGTATTTTGTTTAACAGTGTCTACTTCTAACAAATTAATCTACGTTGGGTAATATTTTACCCTTACTCTGAAAGTAAAGACTGTCTACCTGTAGGTAAAAGTGGCAAAATCTGCGGTCTGAGGATGAAAGATGGCAAGTTGTGGCCACCTCCAGTCCATATAATTTCTCCATATTTTCACAATTTATCACTTTAAGTATGGAAGGTTTTTTAAATTTAATTTCCTATAAATCTTCATTTCTTGAGATGGAGAAGCAGAGTACACTTAAACAGTTGAAGCACTGAAATGAAAGCTCGCAGGTCTCTAAATCATGGAATTTTTGTTTCCTGAATATTTTGTATAATGTTAATAATGCTCGTAACTATGAATTCATTGGTTCTTCACTGCCTGAGTTCTATGAAGAACACAAGATAGACAAAATTAGTCTCAGAGAGTAAAAAGTTATTCAAGAAAAGATAGGTTTTGCTTTCCTTCTGTATCCTGTTTTATAATGGTCATTTTGAGGTTTCTTGTTATTCCCATAAGTCTCTGGATTTTGTTTTATTCTAACAACTTTCTATACTAGACCACATTAATATTTCTGTCTACCCTATGTACAAATACAAAATTTCAAAACAAATTTCATACTCCGGCATATTTAAATGGTGTCAAAAAGTATTATACTGTTGGTAAATAACTTATAATCGGCAGTAATCTCCTCAACTTCAGAAAGCATCATCTGGGACTGCAAAGTATACTGTAAAAAGCAATGTTTTTGATAAATAGCCATGTTAAATGCTTTCCAGAGATCTTTCACATGCAGTGCATCTTACACTCCCTTTTGGTATTCAGAGTCTCTTCTGCTATAAATTTCAGGAGAGGTGATGTTATTCACACAGAGAAAGACTTGACTACTGAGTTTGATGTGCAGCTTGGTAGTATCAATCAATTCAGCTTTAGAGAAACTCTGTTCGGTTTCTAAGGCAAAAAAATCTGCATGAAGTTTTGATGAAATACTTCTGGAGAAAAGTGGGCAAAATAAATATTTTGCACTCAGTTTGAAACTGCATGTGCAGAAAAGTTTATTTCATAGTGAACAAAAAAAAAGTGCTACTTTTTTCTGTTTCAGTACTTCAAAAATTTTCTGCAGCTTCATGCAGTTTTTGTTGAGTGTACATCACTTTGAAACAAAGTCTGTTTCTCGAATTGTTTCTAAAGTACCAAGAATATTCATCAGAAACAAAAGTAATTAAAATTACTCTCTTTACTATTACATTGTGTATGGATTTTTGTGAACTTAATTAAAATATTAAATAATCTGAAATTTATTTGTATTCTTCTTTCTTGCCCCCAGAACCAACGTATATCACAATAGGTCCGCCCACCTGTGAGGTTTTGGTGAACTGCACTTTGACCGAAAAAGACTGTATCTATAGCTTCAAACTGGACCAAAATGGTTGTCGCATTTGTCAGTGCAAAACTAGTGAGTATGCGAAAATACAGTGGCTTCTACCTTTTATATCAAGCTATATGTGAAAATGGTAGTATGCTGGTTTTTTTCCATTCATAAGGTTGATTATATGTTGTGTTAGTATGTGCGTGTTTTATAGTCGTTCATCTTTAAAGAAAGGGTTCCTGATTTCTAACATTGCTTGCTTGCTTAGAATGTGTTTGGAGGAAAATGTACAGTGTTTGACTTGACGTAAAAATTTAACAACTGACTAGAAAAGGTAATAATTTGGGACCTAATATTCACAGAGACTTTGAGAAGACTTTGAGAAGTCTTATCAGAATTCCATGTTTCATTTTCCTGTTTAAAGAATTTTAAGAGCATCTAGGTTTCTGCACTTCAAAAACCCCTATTGCTAAACAGCCTATTTTCGACTTAGCTTTTTTCGTCAAAATTTAGATTTTGAGGATAAATGTTTGAAAATTATATGCTTGGGAGTGGGTGTTTGTATATGCACAACTATATCCATATTTATATTTATTTCTATAACGTATTCTTATATTTATTTTATGTACATATATAATATTTTAGTTAGCATTTATGCAGGCTTTAACATCTATTTCTTCCCAAAGGAAAAACACTGCCTCGTGAACTTTGTGTGTATCAAGAAAAACATATTTTCTATATGTGTTTCCTTAAGACTTCAGTGTTTTCAGGTGAAATATAAAGCAATGTCAGGTTGGTTTTTGGAATTGACCAACAAAGGACACCTGTGGAGTACTAGTCTCAGCTGCAGGATGCATCTCTGTGGCTGCCAACCCAACCTAGGAGTGGATTTAAACTCTCTTTGTAATGTTATTGTAGTTTTTCAGTTTTCTTGCAGCCTCTAAGGCTTTCACAACTAAAGTATTACTCCGTTCCTCTTCTTTTGGTTTGATCCACTCATTCTCAGCCACTTTCTAAACCAATATGGCTATTATAGGGGTCCCAAGTAGAAATGGTCAAAATAAAATTCTTAAGTAGTACAAGCTAAAGAGTTTTAGGAATGGATTGCTGTTGGAGAGGACATCTTAACAAAAGTAAATATGTGTCAAGCCATAACATTATCATGGCAATACAGCGATAATACCTTTGATTACAAGTTGTATTCATGGAAGGATGACTTTCCTTAGGTTACATCCAAGCTATCGCATACTTGCCTTACTTAGTTCTTCCTAAGGAAAACATCAAAATGTTAAGGTCTGCTTTTAACATTGTGATTTGATTTTCCTTCTTCTGTTATTATTAAATTGACTGGGGAGTTTGACACAAACAAAAGATGGACATACTTGGCAAATTTCATCATCTATGCCGTGCGTGCAGTCCTTCCCTCCAGTCTGGTGCACTGGAGACATACCACTCCAAAGGATGATTTCTTTTGTCCTAGGTTACCAGGCTGCATATGGACACAAACCACGTCTCAGGATGTTCTTGCTTACAGTATTTCTGATTAAATAGTGCTTAAGAACCTATTCAGGGGAATTTTTCGCTTGCCAGATTTGCTTGAAATTATCTTCATTTTACAGTGTCTGGAGCAAACTTAACAGTATCATTTTTCATCCCTCTTTTTTCAGTTAAATAATATGACTAGTAGATTGCTTAAAAATCTCAGTCATTTAGAAAGAGGAGACCTTTATTTTCTAAGGAAGTGAAGAAAAATAACAGCTTGAAAATCTTCATCGTTTGGTGGTTATCAATCAAAATGACAGAAATTGAATTTTTCTGTCAAGTAACGTCTCTTGCTTGCAAGGCTCTGCTCTGGACAAATGAGTGTGAGAGAAATGGGAAGAGATGAGTCTTAGGTCAAATATGCTGAAAATGTACTGTGCTAGCTCTCTGTGTTTTGAGATCCTGTGTACTTTATTGTCCAAACCCATTCAGATGCATCTTGGTTCTCTTAAGGATGTCAGAACATGTATTATCTGTAGCTCTTGTAGACTCATGTGGACTTTTGGGAACATCACTATCTTTATACTGCATCCACTTGTTTTTTGCTGGTCTAAGCTGCTCGACAGAGTCAAATTTAAGTGCCTCAGTAAGGAAGCCTCCTGCCCACACTACCATTTGAAGTCATATCCTAATTCTACGGATCATATTCCAATAAAGTTTCATTTTTTGTTAATTTCTCTTTAGATGTCTCTGCTGAAGGTTTGTTATACTTCAGTTATTTCAACCAAAATAAAACAAAATGACAAGGTGGAAGAACAGAGAGTGAAGGTGTAATTTGTTCTTCATTATTACCTTCATTTGCATTCATGTAGCCAGAAATAAGTACAACAGGTTTATTTAGAATGATTATGTAAGTACAGTATAATGAAGCTTGTTTGGTGCTTCATTGTAATTTAGTTTCAAGTCTATCCAACCTGGTTCAAGCCAACTACAGGATGAGAAGAAAGAAAGAAGCAAATCCAAACTTTCCTAGAATATGATTTTAATAAAAGTAGTTTACTTTTTCTTTTATCCTTCTTTCCGTTTCTGCAGTGAATGCAAAAACATGCTGTAGCAACACGCAGTGAAAACATACGTGCTGTAAAGTAAAATAAAATATTTTTTAAAAGTAGCAGAGCCAGACCATAGTTGTAAGAGAAGGGAGAAAAAAAACCACACTGAGCAAAGAGTGAGCCTAGACTGATATGGGAAGAAAGTTCAGTAAGTACACATGGAACCACAAATGATGAGGGAGAAAGAATGGTCATACTGACCAGAAGCATCTAGAAGCCAAAGTAGCACTACATGACAATAAAAGGTAAAAAGTTTACTCCAGAATCTAGGAAGAACCACTGCAGGATTCCAAGAATAAAACTAAAACAAGTAGGAAAAACATGAAAGGCATTACCCAAAAAAAAAAAAAAAAAAGGATGATATAAGATGATACAAGAGCAAAACACAAACAGAAAAAAAGTAAATAAGAAAAAAATTGTAGCGTGCAGCAATTGCACTTGTGTTTGGAGTATCTAGACCTTTACTTTCATAGGGAGAACTGAAGTGGAATGAAGTCTTTAGGAAGACAAATACATTCGGAGGGGTCCTTGTGGAAGACCAGTGATCCACTGTTTGTGAGGCAGGACTCCTGTTGCCCCAAGGAAGACTAATGGGCACATTAAATAATGCCTGCTGATTGCAGCAACTCAGGATTTAAAATCTGATTGGTAGTTGCTGCTGCACATGAAGTCATTCTTCAGCAAGCGTCTGCAGTGTGGGCCTTGTCTGTTCCCTGGATTGGTTTCATGGGAAAGAAAAGCCCTTTAAAATCCCTCCTGTGACCAAGACTAGTGTTCTACCCCAAATGAATTGAACATATAGTACTCTTCAGGATATAACTGTGAGCATGTATGACTTTAATACTTTTTTAACCTTTCAAATCTTACTAAAATGGAATTAAATTAGAGTGTTGCTATCAATTCTAAAAATTGTTTGCATCATTTAGAAGGCTTACCTTTGCAGTTACAAGATGCAGCGGTCATCTAGTTTCATTAATTTCAGACCCCTTATGGAGAGATGCAATTGTAGAAGGCTGAGATGAGTAGTTTTCCCTGCACATTATAATGCATCACCTTCCACTTCGTGTTGTGGTCTCTTTTGTCTGTCAAATCACTCTTCAAATACAAGAAATCTTGGTATATTATGTGTTTGCACAGTTCTCTCAACATGAAACCACCTTTTCCCCAAAACACATTCTATGGATACACACAGAAATAATTTTGGAAGTGTTGGTACCTTTTCCTTTAATAAGAAGAACCCGTGTTCTACCATGGAGTTAAAAGTAGCTATACTAGCACCCACCGGAAGCATGGTGTTCAATATTCTGGCAAGTCACACCATCTCCCTTTATAGCTGATGAAGCAGAGTGAAATTCCAGCATGGACTTTGGGTTTGACAATGTGGGTCTTTATTTAGTTGCATAGGCATTCAAAGGCAGCATTGGTAGGTTTGAGAAAAGGGAGGTAGGTTCATCTACAGGCTGTCTATAAATAGCAACAGTTAAGGCTCTGAGAAAGTGTAGGGACTGATGATGGGAAAAAGCCTAAGCAAACTTTGCAAGGACTGCAGCGAAAGAACACATCTCAACTCCTCATTTTTGTGTGTTAATTCGTCATTAGTTACAGTCCTAACCTTTAAATCTTATAGCCAAAAATTGAATATTTCATTCCTGTATTTTTGTAAATAGTCCATACTCAGGGATGTGTGTTCTCAACACTTAAACTCTCTCAGTGTTAAGTTTTCCCATTCAAATAAACATATTTTATGTTTATTTCTATATCAAGCTGAGGTCAGATCATAATTGCACACTATTCACACAAAATGTACTTCAGGCAATGCAAAATTCCTGGAAATAGTAAAGTGAAATATAAGCTATGTGACACTTTTCTGTTTTAGTAGCAATTATCTTCCAGTGTTACTTTCATTTCACAAAAAATTCCATGGAAAATGAAGGTTATAAAATAAAAGTCCAGGTAATCTTTCTTAGTGCAAAGGAGACCACATGTTAGATTTTTGACTTATTCTGTAAGACAGGAAAAGGATGTCTTATCGTTCTGCAGTGATGTAAAAGGGAATAGCTATTACATGTAAGACCTCAGTTAATGAAATACAACCATGGAAAATTTAGGATGAAGCATGTTTCCTAAAAGTTTAAGGCTCAGATCAGAAAAAAAGTACATATTCTAAGTAGCACAAAAATACTAACTCTAAGCACACATGTTCAAGATAGTGGAAGTGCTCCCTGAAGAGGATGGAATTATGATGAACAACTCATGCCAAATAAATATTATCTGTCTTCTCACTAGAGTGAAAGTCTTTGGCAGGATCTCTGAAGATTACAGTATACTGGAGTTAGTGCTTACAATATATCTAGTGCAATAGAAGCAGATGAGGACTTCACTTGGCTTGACTTGTGAAAAAAAAAAACACCAGACCCAACGTCCTTGAAGCTTGATCATTCTGCGGTAATTCCGCCTTTGAGATATCACTGCTGCAATTTCATTTTCATGAATTCATGTGTTGTATGTGAATCCTAGATTTGTTTAGAGCACATATCCCAGTGGTTAATTTGCCTCAACGGACTCACAAGATGATTTCTGTAAACAGGGTTTTCTAGCATCACAGCGCCCAGTCCCTTCATTTTTATCCAGCTTTTGTGAATCATGATTTAAGTCTAACAAAAGGAGGGAGGGTTAGTGTGGATCTGTGGAGGCAATATATTCAGAGAATTCCAGTTACTGTTAAGTAACCTAGTTTTCTCCTTCATAAATTTGCCTCCCCAGATCCCCACCCCCGAAGATTAACCAGCAGTAGCAATCCACACCGAGAGGACGGCTGAGGAGTGCTTAATTATAAAGGTACTGTGAAACAGTTCTCCTGATATGATCTGTCCTCAGCGTCAAGAAAATAATGCTGGTAAAGGTATGTAGCTAGCTTTGTGTAGCCATGCTACAAATTTTCAAAAACGGACACCAGCCTAAGCCAAGTTGAAATACTGACATAATCCTTGTCATGTAATATTCTCTGGAAGTTATTTTTTCATCTGTGAATTACAGGACTGGAACCTAAAGGTATTTCAACATAGAATGCATTTTCAAAACTTTTTAGGGTAAGATGATTTTCAGTCCTTACAGTACAAATATCAGTGTGTCCATATGTAAAATAATATATTGGAAAAACATAAATATCCCAGTTTAAGAGCCTAGCGTTTTTTAAATACCATATACATGCTAGAAAAAACAAAGTCTTTTTTTTAAAAAAAGAGCTGGAATTACAATCAAGGTATTAGAAATTCAAGCAGAAGACCCTTTTTAGAGCTAACATGCAATTCATGGAATTGAATTTTGTTTACTTTTTAGTTTGTTTTTTGGGCAATATTTTATAACACTCCAAATATTCATAGGATCCTGTGAGGTAGGGATGCAAGCACTCTGAAATCAGGAATAAATCATGCATACGATGGTTTGAATTTAGGACAAAGACCCGTGATTCCTTTTGAGATGCATTGCCCCTGAGATGCCATACCTGAGAAGGAGAGGTTGCATTGCATCTGAAATATTCCACTGCTAAGTTAATTCTGCCAAATGCAGACATTGCCAACATATCATGGGACAGAATGTTGTTGATGTCTTGTTTGCGAGGTGGGACCTCGACTGTAGTAGGCCACATCACTCTGTCAGCTGCTCTTACATGCTGATTTTTGAGCTTCCTTTTCTTTCCTTCAGTAGCCAGTGACTCCGTTTTACAGATATCAGACAGCCTTTTAAAACTAGAGTTGATGTTAGTGTTGAGAGTAAGATACTTAGTGGAAAAGAGTTTATAACACCTCATAGTTTGTGTGTTGCATGCTGTGTAGAGCCTCACCGTATCTTGGTAATCATCAGTTCTCAAGACTCTTCTACAGAGTGTTGTCCCATCCTCCATATCACAAAGAGATTCCTCTTAAACAGTGTCATGCTCTGCCGAAACTCTCAATATTTGTTTTATTATAGTCTGCCTGTATGAAAGGGTTTGTAAGTGTGTGGAGAAAGTGGGGGGAAGAAATCGCTGTGTTTAAAAGGAGTTTATGGACAATGGTGACCAGGCTTAAAAACCTCACCAATACCTGTTTGTTTGTTAATAATTCACAAATGGGTTTTTTTGGAAGACTAATTAATCTTCAGATGTTCTTTCTGCTTGTATTTTTTCTAACAGCATCATGTTAAATTGATCCAAATGAATCCAAAACTTTGAAATTCCCCTATTCAAGTCAGCATATAATGTGCTTAATTGTATCAAACTACAGCAAAGTATTTGCTAGTACTGCAGTCTTTAGAGGACTCAAAGTCTGTAAGCAATAGCTTTTGCCAGTATGGAGAGGACTAGTGAAGACGGTGACCAGACTGTGAACTACCAACTGGACCTGTTGGTAACTGACTTTGCTGCTGCTTTTGCAGTCATGGTTGCACATGGCAAAGAAAACTGCATGGTCTTGTTGAGTAGGTGGGATTCACTGCTATAAGTACTCGGTGCTTGTTAGTCCTCAAGTGAGTGTAAGTTCTAAGCAGGATACTATTTGATAACATTATTGGTTGAGGACAAACAACCTTTCCGTATTTAGTGTCCTAGTCTTCTACTGTACTTGATTCTTTCAGCATTTTATGTGGTGTTTCAGCTAATGTCATCGCATTAGAAACCTAAGTATTTGTAGTAAAAATGCAGATCTATGAGCCTGAGACATTCAGGAACACATTTATCTTTTTCTAAAGTCACATCTCGTCAGTATCATTCCGAGATCAACCAATATCCTGCATCTGAACTCTGAGCTTGTTGTGCAAATTTTTTTTTGTATTGGCATGACCTTATTGACATTTCATGTTTTGTAAGAAAAATTAATGAACATGTTCCTACAAACCATGTAGAACTCTACTCTCCATCCAGATATTTCCCTAAGCAGCACAATGAGAGATGTCTTCCCTTTAATTGATTTCCTGTTCATCATTTTGTTTCTGTTTTAGTCTTCTACCTCCTATCTAACCATCAATTTAGTTCCTTATGTGATGTCACTGTAACTAATCAGTCACAAAACCAAAAAAATTAGCTTATACTGTGTGATCAGAAGCTTGATCCAATTCTGTTAGAGTTGCAGTGACGTGCAAGTGCGTAATGCAGTTCTGTCAAACTCTGAATGGTAGTTTTCTTCTGCCTTTGCTTTTAAAATGTTTGCTATACCTTCATTTCAGCCTGTCTAGTTGCCCTGATACACTTTTGAAGCAGTTATTAGACTAGTTAGGGCTGGATTTCTTCTCTGCAAATTCTCAGTTTCCTCATGAAATTTATCTAAGCAGGGATGGAAAACACCCTCAAACAAATACTCTCGTAACATTTTGTCACAATAAATTTCCTCAGTTCATTGCAGTTGACTTTCATGAACTAGTTCTCCTTGTTCCTTAGTATGTGTCACTTGAAATGCAAAACCTTAGCAAAAAAAAATGGATTTGCTTATCTTTTCATAATGAATTAGTGATTATTTTAGTAATGATTAATTTAAAGCAGTAGCTAACGCTATAGAAAAATTGTCAGGGTGACAATTGTATACACTGAATTTGATCGCCATTTGAATATTTAGGTTTGCAGTCTTTTCAATCTTCTATTCTTTTTCTTCTTTCTTTCTCTGATAGCTATGTTTTGGACTATGCTTTTCAACAAGCCTGTGCAGCAGACATAAACTCTGTGTACCAGATGGTACTTCATTTAGAGACTGCCTGCCATTGTCATGTTTTTAATAATGTTTTAATAGGAGACATGTAGATGATTAGATGTAAAGCCAGAAAGCAGACCAGAATTCACATTCTTAGTTTCATGACATTACGTTTCTTCATAGAGATTTTTTTTCAAAAACTTTTTAAAATCTATTTCCACAGTTTGTACTGTCATACTATCAGACATTTAAGTGCAATAAGATGTTAATTTCAGTAAAAAACCATCTTATCAGAAATAAAATTTTCAGCATCTCATTAGAAAGTCTGTGAGCAGAGGTCTGTGGAGATTATTCTGATCACCTCATACATAACATTGACATAACACTAGAAAGTCCATGCGTTAACAGTAGTCTGCACTGACTTCAACAAACTTTCCCTTTACGTTTGACATAGCCGGAATTTTGATGGTTTTTCATATGCTCTTCACTGTCCCTGAGAGGCAATGGTGATTATTAGTCATCCACCTCGAGGCTCGGAAGAGCTTTTCTTTCTTGGCCACTTACAAAGTGAAAATTCTTTTGCGGATAACTTACTATGTGAAGGATTAAGCAAGGAGGATATTGCTTCAAGACTGGATCTCCTGGTTAGTATGTCAGCTGACTATTTGAGTTTTAAGTATATTTAACATCATAATCTACTTGGGATGAGACACTTGGGATGTCTTCCTGCTTGTGTAGCACTGTCCTTAGACACCCTGGGCCTTTTAATAAAGCATATTAACTTTACATGTAACAAACTTGTTTTATATCTCTGAAAAGCAGTTTCACTAACCAAATCAGAGCAGAATAGAAGACTGAAAACAAAGTATTTGTCTGTGGGATTCTGAGGCATCATTATTTTGCCGTCTTCTATAACTTTGTAGTCAAACCAGGATGTTGTATTTTGATAGCTCTCCTTAACAGATAATCTGAAAACAAATGAGATAAAGAAATATGCTGACTAAAAAAAAATTATTTTTTATGGTTTTTTAGATTTTTTAAAATTGCTATTTCCAGCTCTTCCTTTTACTTTTTTAAGATACCTATTTATTTCTCCCGTGCCTTTGCATATGTACCTTCTTTTTTCTTCACCTGTCTTCATGATCCTACTGTTTATAGACAGCCATGTAAACATTTCATCTCCCTGACAAAGTATGCTTCAGAAAGTGAATGGCTCTGCGCAGTTCAACCTGTGCAATTCCAGGTTTATTCACTGATCAGTTCTGAGCACCTGCAGGAGATATCATAACTTACATTATATCAAAGGTCATAACTAGGTTTAATTCTTTTCAGAGATATCCTAGTGTACTTCTCCGTACATTCTTTAAAAACTTCAAGCTTAGCTTTAAAAATTATGACTACCTTAAAAATTCTTGCATAATGAAAAGTTCAGTTAATTTTATTGTCACTGTGTGTTGCTAGGGAATAATTCTGTACAAACATCCTAGTATAAAAGCTCATAAATGAAAGACAAATTCTCATTATTTTAACTTGCTTCAAGAAAAGTCTTTGTATTACACATAACTCACTCTTTACCAGAGAAAAATATCAAAGTTTCCTCTGCATTGTAATGTTCTCAAATCAGCATTAGTGGCTACATATTAAAAAGATTAGTATTCTTGGTAGATCAGCCTGACTTAATCCTCCAAAAATGTGTAAAACTTCATGAAGATCTTTGTCTGTGTTTCTCTCTAAAGCAAGAACCTGAGACAAGGGTTACCGTTGCTGTGCAAAGGTTAGATCTGACTGAGAGTAAATGCTTAAATCTTGTGGAATTGATACTCTGCTTCCAGACACAATCTCTAGAGGTTATGAAAGGATCTGGCTTTTCTTTTTCTGTCTTCTGAATGGCAAAAAACTCCTCAAACTTGCACCCTTTTTGCTTCAGACACCAAATTTGCATAAAAGTGGAGAGGTGAGAGCCATGACCCTGATTATATTCATCCTATTTAAACTGAGCACTGTTGTTTGGGATAATGAGACTCTTATGTTGTATTGCACTTGCATTCCCAAATTCCACTGCAGAAGTAGGCAGTGAGTTTGCCAGTTTTCTCTGAGGTTTTGGTCTCATTCTGAGGCAGTAAGGAACATGCCTCCTTTGCCAAATGAGCGTTAACTTGGTGGAATAGATAAGGAAACACTTAGCTCAGCCGCATCTGGTTAAGCCTATATTTTGCAATCTTAAGTGCAACGTTACAAAAACGGAAGAGGAAGCATTTAAGCAAAGCAAAGATTCCTTCTGTAGTTTTCCTTCAGTAAATTACCATATTGGAGAATAAGTCAATGTTAATAATAACTGATCTCCTCTTTGGAAAAACCGTGTCACTAAATGTTCATCCCCCTAAAGGAAAGTGGTCTTCAGGGCTCAAATGAGGAGCACATCTGGAACTCTTCAGCTGATCTCTGTACAACCAATACTTTGTAGTGGTGTGGATGTTCCAGCTAGAGATCAGCCATCCTTTAAATATCACTCTTAAAGTCAGGCCTTTGGATATCACCCATCGTATTCTTCTATTGGAGAATCTTCATTATATTTCCCTCTTCTTCTATTTTGATCTCACTTTGGCTGTTGTAATAATGGTCATTTCTTTCCCTTGTATTTTGCATCCTTAGTGTTATAATTTTCTGTTTCCTCTCACCTTTGCAACCAATAAAAGAACATTGTATCCCGCAATATGTTAAGAGTGGTCTTTCTGGCATTTCTTCTTTCAAGAAAAGCAAAAGGAAACTGATCAATCTCAAAATAGTAAAATGCAATGAGAGTGGATATAATGACCATTATTTATTCTGTACCAGAAAAATTGAGATGCCAACAGTTCAGCATCTTCATTATGCCACAAGAGGGAGATGAAACGTGGTACTAGACTTCAAGAGACAAATCTTTTAGTCTAGTATCTCTAAGCTTAGATCACATCTTAGGGTATCACAGTTACATTTTTAAAAAGCAGGTCTTAATCAAGCAGCAAGCTCAGCAAACAGCATAAAGAATACAAGTTTTTAATATATCCCACCCTTTCAGTTCTATTTAAAATAAGTAGAAGAGAAATAAAGATTATCTATATTGAATAAAAGCCTATTAAACCTGTATAATGTGTGGCGAGTATGTGTTATTTTAGATGTATTATTAAAAGCCAAAGGAGTCATGGATGTTGAACTCCATTGGCTGTGCATCTGTTCATAAAATCATGTTAGTTTGTGGTACCAGGTGGCACTCCCCAAGTTGCTGACAGGAACTGAAGAATCCTGTAGTGTCTGCTCATACAGTTTGGGTCATTGCTAGAGAATTCTGTCAAGTACTTTAGAAATAGGACAGTCTGAAGGTAAGGCCTAGCAAAATGAAGGAAGTTACGAAGTAAAAGCGAGCAGAAGGTTCAGTCTGCTGAGGATGTGTTTGAAATAAACAGTTTTCATATTGTGATAAGCTGCGTGTGTCCTTTGCAGGGGAGGAGCTGTGCACCGGCCTCATTTCGGGCTGTTCCTTGGACTGCTCCTTCGGCTTCCAGACGGATGCCCACAACTGTGAGATCTGTCAGTGCCGGCCGCGGCCCAAGAAGTGCAAACCCATTGTATGTGACAAGTACTGTCCCTTTGGATACTTGTACGTATTCTCATCCTGAAAGCACACTTAATGCAATCCCTCTGTGTACTGAAAATACGCAAAAATCCAGGCGTGTGTACTTGTGTTTGCTTCGTGGCAAAGCGGGGGGAAGTGTAGGAAGATAGAAATGGCGTTACGGATGTGAGAGTACAGTATTCTTCAAAATGGATTTTGATCAACAGATTTAGAAACAGCAGCTCAAAAAACCAGCAGATTATAAAAGCAAAGCAGTGCTTAAATTTTTTTGAAGAATTTGACAAACAAGATGAGAAAGCTACTTACAAGTAATATCTCTTACATGAAGCTTTTTGAAATTCTTTTGGCATGCTTTGATAACCTTTCATTTTATAGCCCATTTATTTTATTCAAATTATTATCTAATATTTCAAGTTTCTTTTAATCTTGATATGACAGCAGACTAGTTTTAATGAGACATTTCTTGTAATTACAGGATTTGTGAAGAATAGTACTATATCTTATCTACATTTTTGTAAATGTGTTCAAAATCTGTATTTGTGGTGGACTTCTTTCTCCATAAAAGTGAATATTTGTGGTATCTATTCAATTGTGAAACAGGTGACGAAAACTGAGCAGGTCTTTTGTCGCAGAAATTTCTTAGTAATTAGTTCCAGTGGCATTTCTATGTATCTTACGAGTAAATTTTATTTTTTATGGGTTCATTCCATGTTACTGCCTGCTTTTCATAATAGTTTAATTTCTACCTCATGACAGCAGATCTTCAGATAACATTCATATGTAGGTGGGTTTTTTTAGGATTTTCAATGAAATTTACTATATTTACAACTCCCAGTGTTTGATTGTAATACTCCTTAAATTTCTGGTTCATTTTAGAGTTCTCTTTGACCCTTGCTCATAAATGTTGCAGGCTTTCTATACCCGTCTTTACTGTGGTGTGTCCTCTTAGTACACAGGGTAGTAAATGAGAGAGGAAAACAAAGGGTTTTAAATTAAGGAGTTAATAAAATTATCTTCAGGCATGTTGACTTCAGGAGCAGCTGAAACTTATTTTCAGTTTCGCAAGTGAGAGAAAGTAGAACCAGAGGGAAGTTATAGAAAAGGAATCTTGTAAAGAGCAGTAATTTTAGTCTGTATGTATCATGTGCTTAATATATTGACCTACAGAGGAAAATTACAATTTATGTATGTGATTTTTGTACTTAGATAAGCTGAACCACACTCTTCTTCCTTTTTTTTTTCACTCAGGTGTGTGCAAGACAGTTTTATTAGAAAATCTATGTGAACTATGTAGCAAAAGCATTTTAAAAATGACAGTACATTTTAATGGGCATAGTATGGTAGTTGTCAGATTAAGGTGTTGGAAAAACAAGTTGATTTCAAGCTGATGCCATTGTTTTCAGGAGCCGTGTCTTTGGGATGATCTTTCCCATTTCCCACACATTTTTGTACACCTGAAAAATATATGAACTTTAAACCTTTTTGGAAAGTACTTTCAATTAAAAATCTGGNATGAACTTTAAACCTTTTTGGAAACCTTTAAACCTATTTGGAAACTACTTTCAATTAAAAATCTGAGTTTACATAAGAATGTAATTTTATTATGCACAATGCTTGGCTGGTATTTTTAAATGATGAATGTTTTAAAAAGTCTTCAGATAATTTAATTTTTTAGAAATTGGAAATGAGCACTCTAATCTTGTCATTCTCTACAAAATACATTAACAATTACACTGAATTAAATTAATAGCATTTAAAGATAACTATGTGTGGAACTGTTCATAGTATAAAGGCCTAAAGTGGCAAGAACCAAGAACTACTTTAGGATCATTTCACTTCAAGTTTTACCTTGGTGTGAAAATTATTTAGATTTGTGGTTGTATAGTATATTTGTTCAGTTTACTGCTACTGTCCCAAATTCTTTTTTAAAATACCATGTATTTGACTTCCGTGTGTGTTGTGATCATTAAAAACATGGGGTGTAATGGAGGACAAATATCTATTTGAATGTAAACACTTAGTCACAAATAGGACACAAAAGAAGGAAATATTAAAAGAAAAGTATATTAGAGAGTGAACAGTTAAGGAGTAATCATCATATTCATGATTTTTTTTTTTTAAGACTGTTAAAAGTTAGTAATTGGAAATACTGAGTTTGTGCATCTTTAAAGAAACCAAAACCTTTCCATAATTGTCTGAAAAAAATTGCTGGATAAAGCTCACTGTTTGAAAGCTCTACACAGTAACGGAAAGAAGCATTCCTTTCGATGGGATAGGAAGACAGAAAGTCTTTCATTCTCCACTCTACCATATGACAATTCATTATTCTCAGCCCTTTAACTAAAAATTAAATAAAGTTTTCTACAACTCGAAGCTGGGCTTTCTGGAGATTTACATAGTTTATTTCTCCTCTATCCTCCTAGATAATGTTCTATGACTTCCCATGTCTTTTCTTTGTTTGGTACATCTGTGCCTAAAGTTTGAATAGTATTCTCTGCCTTTGTGAAAAAAGACAAGGGAGCATTCAGCATAGGATCCACTGAATGGAGGGAGCACCTGCCAGGGATGGAGACTTGTGCAGCCCATAAAACCACTGAATCTAAGGGCCAGTTAACAGTAATTTTCTTTGCTCATCAGTCACTTCCTTAGGGGGGATGCTCTTGCTTTAAAGATGTAGATATCTAAAGTGACTTGCTGACCTTTTACAAATTATTTTGGTCATCTAGGA
Source organism: Melanocharis versteri (assembly GCA_013397845.1). Lineage (NCBI taxonomy): Eukaryota > Metazoa > Chordata > Aves > Passeriformes > Melanocharitidae > Melanocharis > Melanocharis versteri. The sequence continues at coordinate 56,393 of VZTG01005000.1, read as the reverse complement.
AGAACAAGCATGGGTGTGAAATCTGCCGGTGTAAGAAGTGCCCCAACCTGTCTTGTGGTAAAATCTGTCCCTTGGGCTTCCAGCAGAACAGTCACGGCTGTGTTATCTGCAAGTGCAGAGGTACGTACCAGTGCATTGCCACCTCTAACTACAATGTGTTTTCAAAGCAGGTGGAAACCAGAGTAAAAGAAAAGCAGAGCTGTGCAGAATATTTACTAATTGAAGTATGGTGACTGGGGGAGGGGTGGGGGAAATCAGTTCAACATTTCTCAAAGGAATGTATTGTTTTGCTGGGTTTTGTTATTATCGGTTTATTTTGGCTTCAAAAGAAAGCTTCAGCTCTGCTTTCATCTCCCACTACAAAGTCACAAAAAGTTTGTTCTCATTAATAAAAATTGGATCAGGCTCTTAATAAGCAACTACTAATAATAAGCTAGTTGAGGGCATTTTTTTCAGTAGTGATGTTCATCTTGGCTTCTTCACCGTTGTCTTTTCTTTACAAACGAATGTTGGATTTGATAGATAACTGGTATATCACCTGAAATTGGAGTGCTGTTTCTTGGATGCTTTTCAGGCAATCTTAATGGACAGTGACTAGAGAGAACAGCTGCCCAGGAGAAAGGACTTGGTATTCTTAAGCTAAAAATTTCACAGATGCCATGTCCCAAACCTGTAACCACCAAGTTCAGGGTGGATATTGAGATCAGATGTTCATTTGTTATCTGCCATATACTTGTGCTGCTTTTAGCATCTCTCTTCTTTACAATGTTTTTAGACTCTGTTTTGTATTAGTCTGGGTATCAGACCTCCTTTTTGCTCATCTCTATGTGTTGCATTTAATGATTTTTTGGTTTTGCTTGGTGTCTCACTGATCCTAACTGCTCTTTCATGCTTATTTTCTTTGACTCTTACTTGTGTTTTGACTTCTAGCTATAGTCAAGTAAGTTTGGTTACTTTCCCATTGCTTTGTGTAATGACTCTATTCTTAACTTTTCGCTATTGCTTCCACATTTTAAAAAATTATAAAATGTAAAAGGACAAGCTATGGGAACATAGCACTGGAAGACAGTGTATGAGTTCTTGAAGTCACTCTCCTGTAGTTGAAGGCAAAGATGCAATCATATGAATAAAAAATATCCAACATTATCTTTTTTCTACATAACATAATACACCACAGACAGCTTAAGAAACTTTCAGACTTCTAGCAAAATAAAATTTGCAATGTTATAAACATATTTTGCAGATGTGAGAAGCAGAGATTTCATTGACATAAGCTACCATATATGAGTTTTACTTGAAATTAAATTTTTTAAAATTAAATAAGAAAGGGTAATTGCTTAATGGTGTCCCATTGAGATAATTCTTATCACTCAGCTTGTAATTTGTCTCCATGTTCACAATCAGAACACTTTTCCTGATTGTCGTAATGCTGTGACCAAATATACACAGTGTTCCCTTAGATGTACCGTAATTGCCTCCCAGACTATAAACTTTGGTCACTAATTATGTGTACACACACTTTAAAGTGTTTTCCCTAACAAGTATGGATTTTAAAACATGCACAATTATTTAGTGAAATTAATTTGATCCCTCTTTTAGTACTTACTGTCGTCATGATCATAAAGATACCAAGCCACAAGCATATCACTTCAACATCACTTCATTAGCAGCTTGTCAAAGAATGATTAGAACAATCACCAGTATGTTCTGGGGAAAATGTGAGTCCTTGTTAAAATTTTGACCCAGAATTCCTAAGTAAGAGGAAGGGATGGGTAAATCCCCTGCCTGTGAATTAGCTCCACTTTCTAAATTGCTTCTGCCAGAAATAGCTTATGCGAGGATTAAAAGAAGTAGGACCACAGAAGTACAGGCTAGAGTAGTACTCTGAAAAACTGAGAGTTCACTTCTTTGCCCTTGCATAAAATAGAGTGTATCTGGATAATCCTTGACAGATGTTTGTCTAAGATTTAATTTATTAAGAATCTCCACTTTCAAAAGACATAAAAAACCAGAATGAAACAGAAAGAGAAAAAAACAAACCTTTTTAAAATAGTGTTTTCCTGTGGTCAGAAACATATGGCATTTTAAAATGAATTGTCTAAAATTACTGTCTCTCTTTATACTCATTGAACTGGTTACTTCTGGTCCTGAGCATAGCAGACATATGGAGCAGACAAGCACCATTCCCTTTAGAATTCTTGCAATATTTAAGGGGTTGCAACTGGAGACTCATAAACACTTTTGGGTGGGAAATGGGTTTCTAAGCCAAACAAACCCAGTTACTGCGGTTTCTCCTCACTGTTCAAAAATTTAACATTGTACTTTAGCCATAGTAAAATCTTCAGACTAGTAGAGGTAGAAGTGCTGTATTTAAATTTAAAGCGCTCCTGTACTTGTGTCTTATATTGAACTTGCCTTTTCTGCAGTGGTATCACATTACACACTTATTTTCCTTGTGAGCTACTGTATCTCAGATCATTTCAACCATATCTCTAGTTAGCTAGTTACTCCATTTTGTATTTACACATTAGATTTTATCAAGTATTAGCTTTTGTACTAATTGTTTTCACTTTTCAATTTTTAATTACAATCTCAGTTTGTGAACTTAATTTTGAATAGCTGCCTATGTATGTTTCTCCAAATTTCAGACTGTACTTTAGAATATTTCAGGAAAAAAAGGTCTGATTGCTTCAGATATCCTTTTCCCTTCCTAAATAAATGAAGTCTTACTATCTAGGACTTCTGAGTGTCAATAATCATTTTAATATAGAGCAGTATTCCAGTGATATTAATTCAAATCATAATTTAAATACTCTGATACTAAAGTATGAAAATATAGTAACTGAATTTAAGTTTTTTCATAGTATTTCTGTTCATGCAATAGGATGAAGTCTGTTCTAAGAAGTATTTTATCCTTATGCAGCATTTCTGTTTAGTTCACAAAATGGTGTATTAATGTAACTTCCGTGTACTAGCTTTCTATTCTGATCATGTGCCTCAAATTAACTTTGTACCATCTGCTTGTGAGATCGTCTCTGATGGATCTGCCACAGCTGAAGAAGTGCTGACCTACATGCTAGTGTGCAAAAAAAGCTCAAAAAATAAAACACCCGAACCAACCAAAAAACCAACAAGCAAAAAAACCTGAACACTTACTAAAATTACATGTAAACATTACTACTTCTCTTACATGATCCTTTGTTGAAAGAAAATTAAATTAAGAACTTAGTACAAATAACCTTATATATATGTTAGCAGAACATGGTTGACATACCACTGAAAACAACTCAGTTTCACTGACAAACTGATCCTACATCCTTCATCATAGTAGTGATGTGGATGAGGGAGTGTTTGGGTCTAAATTCCCTCTGCTGATTAACCAGGAATATATTGAGGCTGAATCCTGCAGCACTTAAATACCCCTTAAGATACAAATGAAACTTTATCCTCCCTAGACCAACTGCTTGTGTGTTCTGACAGTGCAAGTAGTGCTACAGTCTAAGCTACTGTATTCTCATCTCAATAAAAGCTAAAAGAAATAAGAGATGAAATTCTCATCATTCTCTTCCAAATATCTAATTTATCGTAGTAATATAAACAAATAATTTCTCGCAGGAAGTACTCTATGTAATATTTCCAGTATCTACCATTACCCTGTTAGCACCTGGTTGCAATTTTTTATCCTTTGTAAGACCATCCATAGCTCATTTAAATGTTTTTATATTCCACTTACTATCAGATACATTCTAGATAATCTAGTGTGCTATGGTATATAAATATTTCATTTTAAATAAGCTTCATGCTTTCTGCTATTTCCTTCCATTGCATTTCTCCTTTTTTCTTGCAGTATTTACGCACTACTGCATTTCTGGTTGACCAAAAAAAGCATAGGTTCAACAGAAGGAAGTGATTATATTTTCCAAGGAAATACATTCTACTGCATCCTATTGTCCCCTTCAGTATACCTTTTAGTTGTTCCCCGTGTGTTGTTACTTTATTTTTAAGTGTAAACGATAGAACTATTATTTACTTGGTCTTATATGTGCTTTAAAAATAAATGCAATCCAGGCATGAAGTTGGTGTTTCTTCCTAAGCAGCAGGTGCTTATAAGGACACCTCATTGTTCTTTGATTTTTTGCAGAGGCAACGGCTTCTCTTATGCCTCCTGTTAAAACAGGCTCTTGCCTGTCCATGGATGGGCGCCGGCATGAGAACGAGGAGAGCTGGCACGATGGCTGCAGGGAATGTTACTGTCATAATGGACGGGAAATGTGTGCCTTGATCACCTGCCCCGTTCCCAATTGTGGCAACCCCACCATACATCCAGGGCAGTGTTGTCCATCGTGTCCAGGTAACACATGATTTCTTCTACATGCTTTGTAATCGAGTCTCATTTCACATGTGTTCTCTTTCTCAATACATGAAAATAATCTCATGCATACTTCAGTAGTAGGCAGAGATGAAGGTTTCTATGCCCAAATGTAACATGATGAGTTGTTGTCATTAAGTTCTCAGCTGCGGAAAATGGAACCTTAAATATTTAAAGCATATGCAAGTTGTGGGTCCTAACATGTTAATCTTTGACACATTGGAATCTTTAAACTAGTAAAAGTAAGTAAAAGTTTCTAGTCTGTTACCTATAACAGCAAGTATTGTAATAAGCCATTACATTTTCATTTTCAATTTTAAAGTGGAGTTTTATTAAAATTTATCTCCTGGTGTATGTTTTACAACCCTTCAAAGATGTACACAAACAGATGTCTTAAGTAATTGAACATTATGATTCTGTGTTCTGAGGAAAGGCTCCTATGCCACCAGCAGTAGATTATTTCAATACTTTCAGTGGGAAGGCGAAGTGCAGTTCATCTTGCATTCCAACACAATTTTAATAAGTGTTAATATGAAAAACATCTATGAAAAAGTATGGGTAGAGCGTAAGATTAATGCCCTCTGTTTTCAGAATTATTCCTACAGTATTTTATGTGCTAAGTAGATTAATTTGTTATACAGTGATATTGTCTGTGACTTTATTGGAACTCATGTTAGGAGCAAGAACAATGAGGCTCATGAAGCTTCTATAAATAGCAGAACAGTAAGACACTACTGGCAGGATATAAGTAATTATGAACTGTTTCAAATGTGTTGTAAAGAACAGGAAATCCTCAGGGCAAAATAAGCAGATCCTCTTTCTGAAAGTGACAGAGAAGAGTGCATCCTCCCTGTGACCTAAGATAACCAATCTCTTTAGATTGCTTATACAAATAGTGACCTCTAATCCAGTTCACAGCTTGTGGTAACTGGAAAAATTCAGTAAGTCCCCAGAAAGATGCAAGATTCCAAACGGTCTGTCTCTCTTTCAGCCTTTTCACAATGATTTGTGTGGTATTGTAGGGGGTGGTATACTTCATATGGATGCGGGCAGGTTAACGTATCAGTTTTGCCTTAGATAAACAAACAAGATTCAAAATTTTAAATGTATGATGGTCGTTCCATCAATTCCAGCAATTCTGTTCTTAGGTCTCCAAGAGTCATCCCTGACTTCATTCTACTGTCAGCATACTCATGCATCTTGATTTACTGAACACGTACAGAACACCTCAGAGCATTCAAATAAGAGTAATGTCAATTTTGGTCTTTCAGTTGACCAGCAGCTGAAAGTTACTCTGTGTATGGAGAATGAGTTTGGGTAAATTCATTCACAAGCCTAATATTCAGTTTGTTGAAGAAAGATCAATATGAAATTAGCAGAACACGTTTTGTCACGCTATATATTTCTTGTGGATGAGACCAGCCTTTGATGCTGAGCACCAGCAATATTGGTCTCTTTTATGAAACTTGCTTAGCCAGCAGTGTCCATTCCTTTGAGAGAGAGGGTCTGCATAGGTTTCTCTGTCTGACATCAATCCTGCTTTCAAGACACTGGTCACCTAGATTCTGTGTTAGCAAAGTGCTACTTGGTGTAAACTCTTACAATGCTAGGGCAGACCCAGCATTTTAAAGATGGCATATATAAGTGTAGGAATTACTGCGGCCAAATTAGTCTCAGTGGGGTTTTTTTTTCCCCAGCGAGGTCTTACATTTGTTAAAAATGTAATTCTGTTTTGCAACATATTGATTCCCCACTGATGATGTTAAATAGGTATCATGGCTTTAAGTAGATTGGAATGCAGTTTAGAATTGTGAGACTGTGAGCATGTCACTCAAATGTATCTGCCATAAGGATATTGAAGTAATTAGAAGTCCTGATGTACTGGGTTTGGAATTGCACTCCTAACCTATCAACAGGGAAGTGGCAGCTCTCGGAAATCATTTTGCAGACTGCAAAAAGAGTGTGGTTACATTCAATTCCATATTTAGTTAGTTTTCAGCAGAGCAAGATATACCTTGAACGCTAAAACATCCCTTGTAGTCATGTTTCTACGTATTAAGAGGTTTATATGGATCATCACAATGCTTGTGAAAATCTCCAGGTTTCCTGTAAGGTTTAGAAAGCCATTAATTGCTACTGTTTCACAGAACCATGCTATGCAGAAAGCGTATATTTGTTTGACCAGTTGGTTCTTCGGGTACAGAGTAGTTGCACATTTGCATAACTGCACTTCAGTTGCAGCTATGCATCATTATCAATGCTGCTAAGGGAGCAGTAGGCAATATATACAGCAGTGCTATCTGGCTATGCTTTTTTGATCAGGGACAGTAATGAGCTGTAGCAAAACAGGCCTGTGACTTTGCAGAGAACTAAATGCAAAGGAGATGACTAAGAACATTTCCGGAAAAAAAACCTTAGAATTGCCTTTGCCATGGTGAGTTTCAATGCCATTACATAACGTAATACATTGTTCCAGCTGAAATAAAAATCTGGCAGTGACAAGGCAGCAGACTAGCAATCTCATTTCAGGTAAATGCTGCTGAATCACGTATGTGGCTCATAAATGTAAGCAATTGGAAAAGCATAGCATAAGAAAATCGGTGAAAGATAAAATAATTCCCTGAAAGAAAAGCACAGGTACTTTGTGAATAGAGTAAGATCAGCCGGAGTCAGCTTCCTTGAGTTTTTCTGATCATTCTCCAGAAATGAAAGCAAACAATTGAGTGGTGTTTCTTCTACGTGGCAGTGTCATAGAGCAAAGGGCACAAACGCCTTTCTCCAGACAGGAACAGCAGTGCTAGAAACATGAAGAGAAGCCACAAGCACTTTGTGAGTCTTGGCCTGCCTAAATGACTAGAGGAGCTGCTGTACACTTAATTTTTCTCTCCTTAACCAAGATATTTAGGTTAGGATGATGTTCACATCAGGCATCATTATAATGAAGTAGGAGAGAGGCACCTTCAGAAAGTGGTTTAGACATGTAGCACAGTTAGCAAGAAGTCACTTTTTTCTTCTCCTCCATTCATAGCATAGGAAACCTGAGGAGGTTCAGTTCTTAACAGAGGCACCTAACTTAGCTGTCTAGTGTTAAATGGGTTGAATTCAGACTGAAGGACATCACTTATAAGCCTGGAGCTTCACTTTATAGCATGTAGCTTTCAAACTCATGGCTTCTGCAGCTGAGTAAAACATGCTGTGTGAGACATCTTGGTATCTATGCATAATGCATGGAAAAAGCTGGTGGACTTGCTCCTGGTCCAAAATAACCAGCATGGTAAGCAGGCAACTATTATTGCCCTTATTGCCTCTAGTGTGGGATAGGCTTCAAAGGATTCTAAGCAGGCTAAGGATGGTGGCATAACCTTTTCTTGATGGTAGGTGCTTACACACTCAAGGTACTGGATAGGTTTCTTTTTTTTCTTTTAAAATACCAAGAGGTGAGGAGTTCCCCCGGTTTTTTTAATACCTCAGAGGCTAGAGGACACTAATGCTGAGCAAGGGAAACAGTTTCAGTTCCTTCCTTAACATGAAAGAGGTCAAATTTGTTCTCTAAACTGCTGGGGTGAATCCTTTAGCCAGGGCTGCAGAGGTGATGTAATTAATTGTTTGAAAATAAAGTAAGGTTCATTTGGTGAGATACAGTTCCTGGAAGAATGAGTCTACACACTGTGGCATTTCCTTGGATCCAGTTCTTTTTTTTTTTCAATGGAACAGTGATGAAGCACTTCCACTGATGTTAAGTGCTTATACATTTTTAGGGGACTGGGGAGGGAGAATTCTGTTTTTTGCCTGTTCTTTTCTGGTGGGTTGAGGTTTTGTTTCTTTGGGGTTTTGAGAGGGGTTGTTTGGTTGTTTTTTTAATTTAGCATCTAATGATACAGATGATATAGACATGTATCCATTGGGAAACCTGACTTGTTCCTGGACTTCTTAAATCCCAGAAGAGAAGTTTATTTATAAATCCTTTCAGGAACTGTAACTGAAGTTAATATTTAGCAGTTAAAAAAACTGATCTTTGGAATTTTTCAGAAAATGACAATTATCTCTTGGAATTCCTAAATCACAAGTTGGTTTGTTTTTTTCTGAAATGCCAAGAATGCTTGAAGTTATCTCTGATTTATATTAACTAGTCTTTATTCAGACTGATTCTCAAATTGTTTCTTGTTTATATATTTCCCATTTTTCATGAGATGCAGGTGCCATAAAGTCAAGAGAGCTTCATTAGGAATAATTTATATATGTATTTTCAATAATAACAGAAATTGTTCATCTCGTGTACAGTTGTTATTTATAAGATTCACAGTTTATTTTGCCTGTCTTTCAATTCTGTTTTTCCCAGATGAAATAATCGTGCAAAAGCCAGAGCTCACCAGTCCATCAATCTGTCATGCTCCTGGTGGGGAATACTTTGTAGAAGGAGAGACATGGAACATTGATTCTTGCACACAATGCACATGCCACAGTGGACGTGTCCTGTGTGAGACTGAAGTCTGTCCCCCTCTTCTTTGTCAAAACCCCACCCGCACACAGGACTCCTGCTGCCCACAGTGCCCAGGTATGTGCTGACATCCAGCTTTCATCAGAGCCCTTCCTTGATCTGAGGATGTCTGATGTTTCAGTATGAGACTGTTTCAGTGTGCACTCAGGTGGTTGTCATGGTGCTTTTGTTCTTCAGCCTGCAGTCCTCTAATTCAAATGCAAAACTTAACTGTGTGCAAGAGAGATCTTATGTGTAAAGGGGAGTTATGGCCCTGAACTTTGAAAATCTTTGAATGCAATCTAATAATATAGGGCTTGTGTGAGACCCAGAATCCTTGGAAGGTTTATGAAATATGCACTCGTTTATGGAGACATGCAGGATTAGAGAAACTTTGAAAGCAGTCGAAGTGTAAGGTAGATACAGCTTTGTTTCTTTTTGTTTCTACGTGCCTTGGTTTCTATGAACCTTTTTATTACTATCTTGTCTATTTGGGATTTGGTCTCAAAAATACTTCTGTTTGCTTTTACCTTCACATGGTATCATTCTGAGAGTGATTTGAAGGCAGCTGAGTAATATCAAAGCATTCCAGCTTGGCAGGTGTGCCAGACTTCTCCTAGACTGCCTCACGGTGTCAAGAAGATAACAGGATTTGCTTTCCCCCAAGGAAAGATAGTCAATTATAAATGAACATAAATTCCTATTTAAAATAGCAAATGAGGGAGTTTATTGCAGTGGAAATTTAGTACAAATCTGTGAATTGCATGTAAACTCACTAAGAAAATACACCTTTATTGAAACCAAAATTTAAAATTTTACTTTAGGAAAAAATAGAAGTTAGGTTTTGCCATTAGAGTTTGCTACAAGGTATTTGTTTGGGTTTGGGTGTGGGGTTTTTTTCCTGACAAAATATTTTCAGTAAACAAGGTAGCCAGTTCTCCTGACTTTTTTTTTTTTTTTCATTATTATAATGAATAGTTGCTTACTTCAAAATACTATTTCAGAGGAGTTGATCTTTCCTCACTGGCTATATAATAAGCTTAGTCTCATAGCTTGATGCAGTTAGACTGAGAACCTGATCTCAGTGCTCTTATGAATCCTTTCTTTTCTTCTCCTTTTCTCATATTTTCTCTGCACATACAGTCCTGTCTCTTGACCCATAATGTCTGTTAAGGTAGAGCTTCGTTGCAGGAATATGTCTCCCCCATGGACGGGCATGAGAATAAAAGCAAGCCATTGGCATCAGGCTGAAACACAATCAAGTTCCATTTGTTTCTCAACAGCTTATAATTAGCTCATCTAAGTCCACTAGTGAAGGTGACAGCAGCATAATAGCTTTTCACTTTGCATCATTCAAAGACTTGGGCTGACATAGTAGAAGATGGGATTCAGGTTTTAAATTTAAAATCTAATCTCTCTTGTTTGAGATGAATTCCTATACACCAAGCAATTTAGAGCATTCAGAGTCGCTTTCTGAGGGGCTGCTTCTGATGGTAATTGTTTTTCATTTCGCTGTCCTTTTTCCAAGGTTTTTTTTCTTTTTTTTACTTTTTTCTTGCTTTCTTTTTCTTTTTTTTCTTTTTTGAGTAAATTCAATAGAGGTCTAAATAAGCATTATGCTAGAGCATATCATGAGATCTTCATCCCATATAAGGACTGAAGAGGCACAAGGCTCTGTCCTTCTAGTTCTTCTGAAGTAGCGAGCCAGTGTGTAACAATTACATTGTGTTCTTCAAGAGTGAGCCCTCTGTTAAGGAGCTATGAGAGAAGTTACCCACTGTAAGTTAAATAACCTAATCTGTTTGTATTTACAGATGAGACTCTTCAGCCCTCTCCATCAAGCAATGAGAGCATGCCAAGCTACTGCAAAAATGATGAAGGAGATATTTTTCTGACAGCTGAGTCCTGGAAGCCCAATGTCTGCACTAGCTGCATTTGCATGGATGGTGTGATTAGATGCTACTCCGAGTCTTGCCCACCGGTATCCTGTGAGAGACCTGTTTTAAGAAAGGGACAGTGTTGTCCTTACTGTATTGGTGAGCGAATAAAAATAGTTGTTAACTTGCTGTTCCCTTCTTGGGAATACAACAGAAGTTTTATTTCCAAACTGAAATGCTTTCCCTGTTTGGTGAGATGCAGTCTATGCCACCAGTCAACTTGGAGAGTGAAATCTGCATAGGGAACTTTGAGGATCATGATTTGAGGTTTTTAGGTAGAAGTGCACAGAGATATACATCTAATTTGCCTACAAACTCCAGAGGCCACCCTCCTGGTCTTGGTAAGACACCTTGTTAGATGAAGACATTACAAAAAAATTATTTTATATAAAGGAAGATCTGCCAGGTGACACATATCTTATGTCAAGACTTATGTGATAATATGAGGAAAACATTAATTATGACTGCAGAAATTGAGCTGAAGCAATTCTGAAATTTCACAGCATGGAGAACTGTTTACAGTCTTGGATGCTTCGTTGTTTGAATCTTTAAATTCATCCTGTGTGTTCAGCACTGGTCTTTCTCATGCAAAGAAAGATTAATTGGGAAGGATAATTTTCTAGTTTAGGGAGATTAAAGGGATATCTGTTTGATTAGAGACAAGATTAGTCTTCTGCAGAAAACAGAGCAATGACTGTTTGTTTACCAGTCATTTACCAGATGAGACTGATTTTCTGGTGCAGCTAGAAGATATTTGAGAGAAGCAGGTAGAGCCAGACACTGAACTGTGTTTTTGTATGCGGGTCTCTTACTTCAAGTCTGTCTTGTTTCCACTGTCCTTGAGCACCTGTTGGTGTTGTGGCCTTCATATTCATCCTTGTTTATACTTTCATAGAGATGGACACCAGAACAGGAGACACTCACAGGGTAGTACTTCATTAGGACTTAAAAATTTCCTCTTGATGTTCAAAGGTACAACACTGTAATTGTGATTTTACCTTCCTTCATTCTTCTGAAAAAATATTTGCTGTATTAAATTGGGATGTGTTCTTCACAAATTTGGAAAAGCTTGAGCAAGTTAAAGGACTTTTCCAGACAAACCAGCTGCCGAATTGGAGAAGGTGTCTTAAGTGAAGCAAGGTAACATTTTGGGAGCAAATCTGAATGGTCTAAGAGTGCTCAGCTTTAGGTCTGCATAGGTAATAAGCAGCAGAGGAGCGCTCAGGCTGTGTGCCTTTCCCTGTCCCCAGACACACCTCCTTCCTAACACAGGGTTCTGCTGGCTCTATATGCCAAAATAAACATAATCTAGGGAAGAACCTAATGTCCTTTCTGCAGCTTGCAGCCACCTTTTCCTCCCACTCTTCCTTTCCCATGCCCACACCACATTCACTTACAAAACCTACTTTGAGAGGTTGGGACCCATACTAAAAGCCATGAAAGCCATGAGATACCAAGGACCTCAGGAACCATCTGTGCTTTTCAGATAATTCCATTAATGTTTTCACAACAGTACTTCTTTCTGGTCTTCATTTGTATTTGAATTTACCCTCTCCAGATCTGTTGGACTGGTCTGCAGACTGCTAGCCTTGTTATTCCAGATTATGTCATTCTGTTATGTTGTCACTAATTAAAACCTTTACCGATGGCCAAAATATATAAGGCTGACACAGGATAAATATGTCTAACTGGCATAATTAAAAATGTAATCTGTGTGAATGTTAAACCAGTATTTATCTGAAAGTTTAAGAAGTTTGTGATTTCATTTTATCTCATCCATATGCTTAATGTGCAAGCTCATGTCATCAGCAGGTTTCGTAACAATTTTTGCCTCTAAGAAACAAAGGTAGCAGGACGCTAAGATGAAAATGAGGCGCTGCTAGGCTTTTGGAGTTTCTGCCGTGTGGTTTTTTGATTATCCTTAAAGAGCTCCAGCACCAAAAAACATCCTAGGCTAAGCAATTCATTACGGCCTTCTCAGTGAAATAGGTTTACTGCAGACCACTTAAAAGGCTTGCATAGGATGCAGCATTAAAAAGTGGTGTATTTAATGCCTAGGCAGAAAGATCACATCGATTTCCAATTTATATAATATTAACCATGAAAAAATGTACTGAGTTTAGTTATTGCTCTTTTCCTGGGGTTTTCCATTGATGCAGTTGCAGGGAATTATCAGATCCCCTTCAAATCTCTTTTATCGTTACGGTCTAAGCACTTCTAGTTATTTCACCTGAGAGTTGCTTCATCCTTCTTGGCATCCTGCCTAATTTGCTTTTTTTAAGTATTCTAGAGTGAGTTCGTCATTCTTGAGCTTTGGTAGTTCGAAATTTAGGTAGTTACGGGTTTGGGGTTTTTTTAGCTTAATAGGATTCTCTAGGAAACAAGGAGGAAGATGAGTAATTGGCAGTCTAAAACAGTCAAAGAGAATGAACTTTTCTTAATTTTCACAGCACTTTTGATATCATCTTTTCATGTCCCAATCATCCATCGCCTAGCCTCTTACATTAAGAGAATGAGGAGAAGCAGCCCAGGCTAATTATGTACTTCATAAAAAAGCAGAAATTACATTTTTTTCATAAAGATTTTCTGGAAGATGAAGAGAGGATCTTTTAATTACAGCTGGGATTTCTTTGCGGCAATTGTTTCACTTCTGTGTCTAGGAAAGAAATCAGATTTATGTGTAATTGGCTGTTGCTGCATGATCCCAGCACTGTTTTCCTTCCACAGAAGATACAGTTCCAAAGAAAGTGGTGTGCCACTTCAATGGAGAAACGTACGCCGATGAGGAGCGCTGGGACATTGACAGCTGCACACACTGCTACTGCCTGCAGGGTCAGACTCTCTGCTCCACTGTCAGCTGCCCACCTCTGCCTTGTGCTGAGCCCATCAATGTGGAGGGAAGCTGCTGCCCCATGTGTCCAGGTAATGTGAAGTGACAACCCAGTTTATTGTGATGCTCATTTCCTAGGGCCGATAATAAGGTTTTTTAATTGGGTTTTGAATGTCAGTCCATGTTTGAACAGTATCACAAAGTCAACAGACTTTTAGACTTCAGGAAAATTAATATTCTTAATGGATAGGCACACTGGACAAAAACATAGTTTGAATTTCACTTATTCTGAGAACTGTGAACTGAAAAATTACTTGCTTGCCCCTGTTTTGTCCTTTTGCAAGGCTATGAAAATATGTTAATGAAGTGGGAAAATTAATATCCTTACATCTCTGCAGATTATGTCACAGTGATTAACATTTCTGTCCTTTCTGAGTCTCTTGGTTACTTTTCAAATATCACATTGCTTTATTTATCACTTTAACTTGGCTTAAAAGCAATGTGACATTTTCTTAGCTATGGGTACAGGGGCCATAAGAATTGCAAGTGGTTTTTAATGTGAGTTCTGATACACCTCTGCAGAAGTTTGCTCACCTTATTCAGTCAGCTGGTAACTACTTCTGACAGAACAGCTGGGGAGATTCAGCAAACCCCCTCTTGCAATTCTCTTGCTTTGAGGATTACAAAAAAAAGCAAGGCAAAGAAACCAGTTGGGACTGTTTACATATCAGCTGGGAAGATGCAGCCTTCCCTTCATTTTTGGTGGGGAGTTTTGTTGAGTATCGCAGAGGAGCAAGCCTGTAGTAAAGCATGTATTCTGAAAGGGAATTTTGAAAAGCAAGTTTGTCCACACCAGTCCTTCGTTCCATTACGATAACGATAATGGCAACAGGCGTGTGTCCCATGTACAATATGGAATAAGTTTTCAAACAAAATCTCAGGCTAATGATGAAAATTCTGAAACAAATAAAAGAATTTAAAGGACAAAGCACTGCAGATGGGCAAGTATATTTTCTCAATTAAGAGCAGCACTGAGAAGTTAAGCAGCCTGTAATTTGTGAAACACATTTTTCTCATTTCACAGAGATGTATGTACCTGAACCTACTAACATCCCCATTGAGAAGACAAATCATCGAGGAGATGTTGAACTAGAAGTACCAAACTGGCCAACACCAAGTGAAAATGATATAATCCACATTCACAGAGGTCAGATCTGATATAAACTGGGATAATTTAGGACTGTGTTCATTCCCCATGTTTTAATGCATATACTTTTTCTATTCAGGTAGCATCTGTATAATGCTTTGAAAAGGTGGTTATCTGAGAATATCCTTCAGTGCATAATTCTTACACACATTTTGCTTTGAGTAAAGATGAGTCAGTTGATTAAATTATATTTATACATTTTGGTCTCATTATCACTCCATGTTCTGCTAGAAGAAACATCTGTGTTGGTATGATGGAGTTCCATAAAATTAAGAATACAACAAAATGATGAATCAGAAGTGATTCTTCAGTGTCTTTTCTGATTCAAAAACTAGAAAGCAGGCCATTGGAGTTGATAGGCCTTCATTTGATCCATTTGACATTCTCATGAATAGATGAACAAAGATGGAAAAACATGTACCACAGCCCAACATATATCATAGCCAAATGTCATACCTTAGACAAAAAACACCTCAGGTATAGTGACACACAGACAATAAAGTTGTCTAAGGATGTAAATGCATCTTTTGTTTAAAACCGTACTGTAATATTATTCCAGTGTAGAGGAAGCACTCTGTGCCACAGTCTTTGTTAACCTTTTTTAATGGAAGAACAACCTAAACTATGTATTTTTTTTAATCTGAAGATGTCTTTTTTTTAATCTGAGGATGATCTCATAGCATACTATTGTTTGGAGAAAGGATGCATGAAATGTAACTGCTTTACAAAGTTCTAAGCTTACGCTTTTATAACTACAGCATTTTTATTTCTCAGGCATTAGTAGCTGGCTTGCAACTATTCTGCCTGGAGATTATAAACACACACTACAAACTGTGAGGGAATTTTGTATATGTCATTGGAAGTTACTATTCTTTGCAATCACACAGAAAACTTGCTACAGTCTAGTAGATTGCCAGCAGTCTGTTTTCACAGGCTGAGTGCTGCAGGTATTGTAATACACGCTCAACAGATGAGAGAGTGAACACATCATAATTGTCCTACCAGTTTTTACAAGTGAAAAAGAAAAAATTACTTTCATCCTAAAATTTCCAAGTTCTCCTCAGCCTGGAAACGCAGTCTGATTTTTTTTACAAGTGGGAATTTGGTTGTGATCAGATAAGATCATGCAAACACAACTGAGTCAAAAGGTTATTGTCAGACTTGGTCATTACTGTGCTTTAGATTTCCTTCTATCTCCTCTCTTTTTGATGGCCTTTTCCTGACTAATATAGTCCCTCTACAAGATCCTAGCTTTCAGTTGTTCTAATTCATGTAAATAAGATGACATTGCAGGAGAGAAAATCCAAATTCATATGAGTGACAAGATGTACAACAGAGACTTTTATAATTACATTCTTCCTTACGGCCAAGGCCCGTTTATAATTACTAACAAATGCTCCCATTTTCCCTGCAGACATGAACCATCTCCAGGGAGAATACCGGAGTGGCAGTGGGCCACACCCCAGCGAAGATGCATCCGTCAGCTCTGTTGCCTTGGTGACAATCCCAATCACGATAGCGCTGTTACTGATCATTGTCCTCCTGCTCATCAACCAGAAAAAGCAGTGGATTCCAGTGTCCTGCTACAAAGATTCAGCAAAGGTGCCGTGTCTATTTCCAGGCTTTCCCATTTTTACGAAACCAGGAACAAAACACTGTGGAAAATGTTAAGCAATAAAGAGGCTGTTAAAAGTCTGGGAAAAAAGCTGCTGCACATCTGGGGCAACCAGGTTAAGCCTTTGTGTGGTGCTAAATTAACAGAGAACAGTTAAACCAGCCCAGCTGGGATATGACAATACCAGAGGTCCATTCAGAAGATGAAAAATGGTGACTCTGAAGAGAGTGTTGGTCTGTTACTATGTCTGGCATAAGCCAACTTCAACGGAAGTCCAAACTCTTTCATTGCCAGTTTGATTTTGTCTTGTGCTTATGGACTTGAACCAAATGGACTTTTAAAATTATGTGTGGAATCAAAAATTGTATGATTTACTCAATATTTCCTTTCTGTTTTAACAGCGTTCTTGTCTAAACAATCAACTGGTATATGTGGACTGCAAGAAAGGTACCATGGTCCAGGTGGACAGTTCTCAGAGGATGCTAAGAATTGCAAACCCAGATTCAAGATACAGTGGATTTTACAGCATGCAGAAACAGAACAACCTACAGGCAGATAATTTCTATCAAACAGTTTGAAGAATTGCACCCTTACCAAGGATTTAAGAAAGAGAGAGAGAGAGAGAGAATAAGAGAGACAGTCTGCTATTAAAATAAAACTAGAATTGTGCACTTGCTTAGTGGATTGTATTGGATTTGTGACTACATGTACAGCTCTAAGACCTTTCTGGGATGAGCTCTGACTCCTGCAATGTGCCAGAAAAAGCATTCCCACTTTTCCTTGAGATAACTGACCAAGTGTTTTCTTAGAACCAAAGTTTTAAAACTTGTTAAGATGTATTTGCTTGTAACATAGCTATAGAGGTTTTTTGGGAGGGGGAATCAGGGGCTAGGGGTAGGCAATGAGGTAAAAGGAAGCTTTAGAGAAGAAAAGCTGGTCACGCTTGGCTGGAGACGAAAATATACTGCCGAGCAGCAGGATAGTGGTTTTTCCTTGTTGCTCTGAAATTGCATCTGTTGCAGCAAAAGCCTAACCCCAGGTGAAAAAAAATATGAAAAGGTCTGATTATTTTTTTCCAGCTGTTGCTACGGTAATATACTCCTAGAACAGAACTTGTCACATCACAGGTGTGGTGTAGCTGCAAATATTTTTCTATATGATGAGAAGCTGCAGTAGTTAATGAAATAGCAAGGAAAAGATTATAGCAGAAAATAAAGGGTGGGTTTATTAAGGATGTATAAAATTATACCTTGTGCTGCTTTTTGTTTTTATTTTTGTTTTCTTCAAAGCTGATTGGCTAGATTAGCCAGACTTCAGCAGAGTTAGCAAATGACTGAGGCCTAAGTAATTCCTGATATGAGCACTGGATCTTTTGACAGCAGTATTGAAGGGAGGAAGGAGGGAAGGAAGGAAGGAAAGAAGGAAGGAAGGAAAAGTCAAGAACACCATGCAGTTCCAGGGGCTTTTGTTTGTTTGTTTTGTCTGTTGTGGTTTTGTTTTGTTATTTTATATCAATCTCTGGTTGTTCATACAGGAGAAGGAAAAATATTTTTGTTGGACAAAGCTCTTGCATACAAGAGAGTAAAAAAGAGACTGTTTTAAGGTTGTTGTTTTTTTCTTGTTGATGTTCTTATTTACTGGTATGCAGATTTAGAAACTACTTCCATGCTAGGAAGCTGCTTAATTTTAATTGTATATTACTCAAGCACCTTTTTTGAAGCTCAGAAAAAAAAGGAGATCATGCTTCTTTAAACTTTAGCATTATAGGAATATTTATGTAAATATAATTATGCTAAAAACAACAAAAAGTATTTGTATGTTTGTGTATATATATGTATATACAAATGCATGTAGGTATACATACGTATATATACGTGCATGTGTATATACACTATACATATATATACTGTATATATAAAATACTATGTATACAGTATATATTTTTTCTATTTTTTTTCTTGTTGAATGTATTTTTATCTGAGAGAGATTTTACCCAGAGCAGAAACAGATAACAGGCATTCCATATCAATGCTTAACTGCTTGTGAGTTTAGGAAAGACAAGAAAAGAGCATCTCATTCTACCTACAGTTTGATTTGGTTTGATTTGGTTTGATTTGGTTTGATTTGATTTGAAAGTGTTTGTGTGTGTGTGTGCGTGTGTGTGTGTGCACTCTTGTGTTGGCGTGTGTTCAGTTTGTGCACGATTATAGCAGTAAGCGTTGCTCTTGCTACTTGCTACATTTCAGGGTGTTTCTTATTTTTCTTTTCCTGCTTAGCCTTAAAAAGGCTTTTTAATGAATGCATTGGCTAGAGACACTGATGACAATATACATGCAGCACTAATCAACTCCATAAAATAACACGATCAGCTCCTGGATTTTGGTTGGTTTTGTTTTTCTTTCTTTTTTTTTTTTTTTCAAACAATTGTTTGAAACAACTACTGGAATATTGTCCGCATTAAGCTGGAAGTTTGTTGTAGCTTGCCTCATTTATAACTCTGACTGTATAATACAATGTTAACTTTCCAAACAGGTCTTGGCACTTTTATACTAATTACCCATTTGTGCATTGCCTTTTTTCTTTCACAAATGCTTGTCATAAGAGACACAGATACCCAGTATGCTTAATGTGAAAAGAAAATGTATTTTTTGTAAAGGAACTCTCAAGTATTGTTGTAAATACTTGGTCAGAGATTGCTGAACTTTAAAACTAAAAAAAAAAAACCTAATTTATTATTATAATGACCTAATTTATTAATCTGAAGATTAACAATTTTTTTGTTTTAGAATATCAAAAAGGTGTTCTAGCTGTTTGCATCAAAGAAAAAAATAGGTGTATCATTAAGGGTCAACATTTTTTCTGCTTATATAACTTCAGTTTCCAACCACCAATAAGAAAAAATGTAGTCTCCCCAGTGTTTTGTACTCAGTCTGATAATGAAACAGAGATGTTTCTGTCCAGTAACTTCAGAGATTTTGTCAAGACAAAACATCCATTCCTTGCATAAGAGTAAGCAGTCTTTATCCAGAAATTGTAAATGCTTGCTTTTGTTTTACAATCAAGGCCATATTCTGAAAATATTAGCAGGATATAGGACATGGTGTAAAATGTTTTTATTATTATTATTTTATTATTATTATTTTAAAGATATGATTTATCCTATGTGCTGTATCCATTACACTCTTTTACTTTGGTTCCTGTTGTGCTCTTGTAAGAGAAATGCAGATATAATTTTCTGAAAAATAGATGCATATGTGGCACTCGGAGTGCACTGCGGTTCAGCAGATTGCTTGTTTACTTTTTTAACTGTAAGGCGGTTTCTTGTAATTTGGCTCTTGGCAGCACAATAAAAAATTTTAAACCTATGGATGCATGTTTTCTTAAATGTTCATATTTCTCACTTCCGTACACTGGTCCTTGAGACATTAGTTTATAGTTCGATATTATGGTGAGCAGGAATTCAAATTATTGTCATGCTGACCTGAGATCAGAACAGTTCAGAATGCACTGTGGATAAAGAAGAGTTTGCAGGTACAGAAAGTTCTGCATATTACACTAAAGAATTTTCACATTTGAGAGGTTTGTGGAATTCTAAATGGTTCAGCATACAGTAAAGGTGAATCTAATACAACGTTAGGCCTTTGCCCTGCCGTGGAGTTTATGTGGTCTAGTCTTACCTGTCAGAAAGCCAAGATTAATCATACAGCACTCTAATGTGAGGTCCTACAAAAAGTGTATGGAATCAGAATTTGCACTTCATGGGCTTTCTGAGCCACAGATCATCTGTTTATCTATTAGCCTATAATGGTTTTTTTTCTTCTAGT
This sequence comes from Melanocharis versteri, assembly GCA_013397845.1. Taxonomy (NCBI): domain Eukaryota; kingdom Metazoa; phylum Chordata; class Aves; order Passeriformes; family Melanocharitidae; genus Melanocharis; species Melanocharis versteri. The sequence goes on along the minus strand of VZTG01005000.1, from coordinate 36,134 downwards.
AATTTGTAAGTTAATTAACTCGATGTCCAAGTTCTGGTAGTAAGATCCTGACGCAAGGTGGTTTTCAGCTTAACTACTTGCTCTGTAAAAAACTGCCTCCTTTCTTTGAACCTACTCTCCTAATGGTTTCATTTAATATCCCTGACACTGCATTCAAAGCAGCAGATCAGTATTTATATGTCACCTATTAATTCAAAGACCTGTATGTTGTTTCCATTTTTTCTTAAGAATCTGGAGACGCAATTCTTTGGGAGTCGTTCTGTGCCTTATGGCCAACCTTGCCATTCCTTGCACTTCCATGTACATCCTTTAAATATGAAGGGTAAAGGGACTGAAAATGTCCATATTGTTCACATGACACTCCCAGAATCTAGCATGGTGTTTACTGTTTGGATTGCTACTGATTGCTGGATCGGTGTTCTTGCAGAGCTAGCTGCAATAATACAAAATGCCCAGTAGTTACTGCAAAGCTCATAATTGACTTCAACTAGGATAGATCTGTATTTATGTGCATCCCTTTAGATTTCCATAAGCTGAATTTCCTCTCCCTCACTAGCTACCTGTTCCAGCATTATTGCTTCGTCCCAAGACTAAGGCTGTGGAAGACTTACATCTTCCAGAAGAGCATCTTCTAACTCTGCAAGCATTTTGGGTTTTCATCAGAATGAAACAGAAAACATCATTGTACCATTTTATAAAACAATGGTGCATCCACATTTTAACACGCATGAGTAGTCCTGGCCTCCTCTGCCCTACAATGTCTGAAAGGATCATATTTGGAATGCCTATTTACACTAGCGTTGGTCAGCTTGTCAAAATCCTGAGTAGGATAGGATGCAAATCCTTTAAATGACCTCAGTGGCACTCAGATGCTTAACAAGGAATGCATTTTTCACTTGCAGCAAACATCAAGTAGGAAGTATAAAAAGAAACTTAAAGGAGGCTCAAACCGAATCAAGAAGTTAAGCAGAGAAAATTCCTGGTACATACTTTAGTATATCAGAAGTTCATGGCGGCTCAAAAAAAATAGAAGATAAAAAAAGCCCATCCTAAGCTACTGCGCATAAGGGCACAATACAAAGCTAGCAAAGGATGGGCACGGGAGTCACAGTGCTGGTAAGGATAAAGTATCTCCAAAGCTTAGATTCTTAAGTACTAGGTGACTGAATGGAGGCATAAATGATAGTAAGAAAAACGAGTTACAACAGAACTACTGTAAACGCTCCTACCACAGCAGAGGCGCTGGAACTGGGTGACCTTTAAAGGCCCTTTACAACCCAAACCACTCTACGCCTCCCCCTCCTGCCCGATGAGCCGCCCCTACCCGGAGCGGGGCTGGGACTCAGTACGGACACCGCCGTGTGCGGCTCCGCGGGCGCGGCCACCGCCCGGCCCGGCCCGGCCCGGTTCCGCGNAGCGCGGCCCGCCGGCCCTGGCCTGCGGGAGCGCTGCCCCTGGGCCTTGCCGAGCCCAGCAGGGCTTGTGGGCTGCGGGAGCGGAGCCTTTCCCCGCCCCGGGGCCGCAGCCGGGAGCCGCCGGGCCTCGGCGGGCGGGCACGTTCGGCCTCCGCCGCGCGGGTTTGACGCGGAGCCCTCCGGCTTTATCCCCCGACTGCCGGGGATGCGTGTGAGCATCCCAGAGCTTCTTACCCCGCCGAGCTAGCGAGAAGTACTAGTTCTGAAGTGCGGTGACCGTGGTTAGTATTTGTTTAGCTTCTTGCAAAGTGCCCGCTGTCTCAGTGCTTGAAATTAAACATGGAAAGTGCAGATAGCAGGCGAAGAGCAAAGTCGCAGCTGCAACTGCGATAATTGTTTGGGTTTTTTTCCCCTGAGCAATAGAGCCTTTCTGATCCATTCTGCTGTACAGTTTTGAGCATTACTTTACTAGTATTTCTGTTTCTTTTTTTATAGTAAATTTAGTCAGCGTATCCTCATTAAAAATACTGCAGTCTTACTTTAAGGTAGCTAAATTGTATGCCTTGTTCGAAGAGAAGAATGAAAAAAAAATGCGGTTAGCAAAATACCAGATCTGTGGTGTAAACAGTGAGGTAAGATCAGAGAACCATGAATCACGTTGGGCAGTGATGAGGCTCTGTCTGCCCTTCTGTGTGTGCCTCGGCCTTTCCTCTGACCTCCTGTGAGCCTTAGCTAGGCAACCATTCCAAACATCCAGCTAGAGCATAGCGCCTGGAGGCAGGGCTTGGCTGGGGACCTGAGGAAGCAGCCCTGCTCACCCGGCTGCTGTGGTTAAAGACTGGGCTGGGTCACCAGCGTGGTCTGCGTGTGCAAGCCACAGGTCTGCACAGGCAAGCCTCCGGGACAGCCAGAGATGATGTACACTCCAGAAACGGTAAAGGCTGACCGAGAGCAAGAGTGCTAGGCTGAGCTCTGCAAGAGTACTTCCGGAAAAAATGTAAATTCTTCAAAAATTTTAGTCTGATCTGTGCATTTTCATTATTCCGTGATAAATGGAAAGGACAAAAAAAAAAACATTTGGCACGGAATTTGCTACTCAGCCTCTGCTAAACAACATTAGAAATGAAATTTATAGCTCAGCTCAAATTTCATTGAAGGAAGGGCTCATCCACCCCCAGAAGAGATTTTGAGTGTAGTTATATAATTAGTATGAAAGCTGTGTCTTCATTTATTGTTTTGTTTCACTGCTGTGCATACATTGTTGTTTAAAAAGGAAAGTAAATTACGTTTATCAAAAAACATTTTCTCATAGCTTTAAAACACTAAAAATATTGTCAGTTACTTGCAGATGAGTACTTAGGGAGGAAAAAAATAGTTAGTGATAGAGATATATGATCATTAGGAATATGTTTATTGCTGATCAGTTGGTGCTTGTTTTGAGGTCTGCATTTTTGTTCCTTTATTCCTTTCTCCAGGATTTGGAATGCCTTGACTGATAATTATGGTAATGTGATGCCAGTTGACTGGAAATCTTCCCACACCAGAGCTTTGCACTTGCCGACACTGAATCTTTCAGAAAAAGGGGTGAGTTCTGATCAGCAGAAGTACCTTCTTCAGATCTTTGGTACTCAACAGGGAAAGAAAACTGTTTGCATTTGTGTAAAAGACTGTTGTTATTAAGTGGCTGAAAATATTTTTAGTAATTGCCATTATCCATGAGAGCTTTTTAAAAATCGAAGAACCATTGATGTATGTTTGCATCTCCTTGGGTTGGAGTAATTCAGGGTTAGTTTTAGATGACTGTTGAATACAGCCAGAGCATGACAGAAAAAATGTGAAATGAGAAAGTGTTTCACATAAAATCTTTGTGCTGTCTGATTCATGTTGAACACTGGTCTGGGTAAGGGAGGAAAAGAGGCAGGAGTATTCTGATTCAGTAAATTCAATGAGGACTTTTTAAAGCTCATCTCATTCCAGTCGCATGGCTTCTTTAGCAGGAAAGGTGGCCCAGGAGACACTGAAGTGCAAGAGTTTGTTTTGTTTTCCTTATTTAAGAGTTAGAATAGCTCTCTGGGGAGGGAGCGGGGAATTAAGAGCTTCAGAGAGGTTTACAGAAAAGGTTGTCCTCTGATGATCTTAAAAGTGGATTAAAACACTTCAGGAGGAAAAGCTAGGAGGAATTCCCATCTCACAGGTTTTCTGAGGAAATGAGTGGCTTATCTTCACTATGTGTGAATATGTATGAACACTAGATGTTTAAAGTGAAGTTCAGTTATGTTGTAAAAGTATCTGAGTGTGTAACCTGAGAATTGGGTAGCGCTTTGACTTCTGCCATCCATTAGATAATCAACTTGCTTTTTACTGTGACAGGAACAAAGATTTTTCTGCTGAAGAGGATACTTTGGGGTTCAGTAGAGGAAGGTGCAAATTTGGAACTCACTTTTTTGATTTGAATCTCATGGTTATCCTTTGAATTTGACTTGTGTTTCTTCTAATTTTTATTGAGTCCTTGTTCAGATTTTATAAGTGGTTTTAGAGTAATTAAATTCTTACGTTTTAACTAAAAATACAATCTCCCTATGCTGTGACCCTGTCTTAGGGAAAAATGGACTGGAAGACTAATGGATTTCTTGATAAGGAGCTAAGTATAATGTATAAAAAAATGTTTCATATAGTTTTTGTTAGTTACTTGCAGGAAGTTATGAAGCAAGTACATAAAAAAAGTGTAAAGTGGTGTTGCTGGATTAGAAAGAATCTTAGGTATGCTTCCAGGAGAGAGAAAACCAGTTCCTGGATTAAACGTATCTCAAGTTTTTTCAGCTTTCACTCCACATGGCATGCCTTCTGATGTGTAAAGACTGTGGGGAGCGTTTGACATACTTTTCCTCTGCTGCTTTGTGTTCAGTAGTATTGCTGGGTATGTGACAGCACATATGGACCAGCTAGTATCTTGTTTTAACTTCCTTACAATGAAAACTAACAGCTAAGCAACACTTCCCTGATGCGTTTGAAACTAATAATATGCTACCAAAATGGTGCTGAAAGCATTTCTCCTCCTGTTTTAGTAGGGAAAGATGGAAGGTCAATAAGGCTGATTTGTCTGACCTTAGTTACTTCACATGGCACATCTGTGCACACTTGTATACGTCTCTGACAGTGAAAGAAGTAGCTGGGTGGAAGTGGTGTGCACTGTGGTACGAGGAGTGGGATTGTGCAATTCCTTGTTTGTTTTGTTTTTGCTAGATTAATTTTAAATGGGTCATTCCCTGGTGGTGGGAGGACAGAAGGAGGCATGGAGTGTGGCTGGGTGGAAACCCAGGTGTTCCTGTTAGTCCAGATTACAGCTGAGGCCATTTTTGGTGGTTTATGAGTCTATATTATCAAAATATGTTTTGAAAGTCTCTCAGAATGTTTCTGGACTAGATAAACTGTTGTGCTTGCTTACTATCCCATCATTGCTGGCATAATCCTTTATGCATGAAAAAATATTTGAGGACAGCAGACATATAAAAAATGTCAAATTCGGGTATCTGTGTAGTAGGTGAAGAGAGAGTCATAGTGGAGCCTTCTCACTGCACGGTTACTGGAATTCAGATTCTGGAAAAGAGTGGACATTTGACTTCATTCTGAGGTCTGAAGAAGTGCAAATTATATGTTTTCCCCTACAGATGAGCTATCTGGGGATATCAGCTGCAGGTTCAAAATGAATCTGCAAACTATTAAGGTTTCTGAAGAAACTGAGTGAATTGGAGGAAGTACAAGAAAAATGGAAAACTGATACTGTGAGATAAAGGACTTTGTACAGCCAGTCATGATGCTTGTAAATTAGCCCAAAGATCAGTTAAAAGCAGTTGAGCTCAAATGGCAGGTGTTGGGGGTTGCAGCTTTGGGGGGCTTTTCTAGGCTGGAATCTAGTAATAGACAAAGTACAGAAACAATTTTGTAAATAAACCAGGATATATCACTGTGTGAGAGTAAAATATGCCTGACTTATTAAAGAGGGGACTTAAGTCTCTTGCTGTATGTATATGTTTAGTTTGAAAGGATGAATATCACTTGGTGGCGTATATATATGGGAACAGTGTTACTTCTCTTTCATTTTGAAAAGACCCTGAGATATTCAACAGTACATTTTTTTAATAATCTGGGGTGATGCCAGTGTCCTGATACCACCTTCCAATATCAGCTCTTCTCAGCTTTTTTCCATGTCTTTTATTATGTGACAAAGTAGAACCATAAAAGCACTTGAAAAGGCTTGTGTAACATTAGACATTATAGGCAAGTTTTTCACCCTACGTAGGCATTTGTCAGTCTTCAGTTAAGATTTAAGTATTTACATTGGCTTGACAGCCTCCCATGTAGATATATACATGTCAGTGTGTATATGGTCTTTATACACTGACATTATGTAAAGACATTAAAGATTGACAGCTATTTTAACTTTGTCTAGTTGCAGTTTTGATTTAATTTTCGAGGCTATTTGACAGAAAGAATTATTGGTTCCATTATTATGGGCCAAGATTCAGTTTCATTCTTAAAATTCAGTATTAGTTCACCTTTTGGTTTTTGTACAGGTACATGCGTTTTATACACTCACATTACGGGTGTATATATATTTATATAAATACACCTTTTTATGCTTTTTAGGTAAATGACAACTTGAACCTTGACCTGTCAGATGATGAAGAGCTGAGAGAACAGTTGGATATGCATTCTATCATTGTTTCCTGCATCAATGAAGAACCACTCTTCACAGCAGAGCAGGTAAAGTGTTCAGCAAAGACGCTATTGTCGGTCTAGAATGTTGTTTTAGTCTGTTACTATTTTTTGTTGTTTTTCTTGCTCTTCACTGTAGATAAGCTTCTTGGTTGTTCTTTTTTTAGGGTTTTAATAATGTGTGAGATATCAGTATGTCATTCAGATTTGAAAAGCATTTCAATACTTCAGGTGAGGTTGATAGTCCAAGGTCTTTGAAATCTTTGTCTATTTCTTACCATGAATTAGTCAGGAATGCTACTAAATTAAATATTTGTGTTAAAAAGCGAAAATATTGTCAGAATCTTTGTGGTATGGTATAGTGTGTGGTTTTCCAGCATGACTGTGTGGCAGTTCATAGCTTCGCAGGGCTTTGTTGTTAGCAAGAATTCTTTGAAGTTTTTGCCTCACAGGAGAGCAGATCAGTGTTTCTGCTACTAAGCTTTCAAATTATTTGGTATCTAAAAGCGTCAAATCCATGGATTTGCTTCAACTATCTTGAAAATTGCTCTTCTGAGTAAGGTTGATGAGAGTAAGGTCTATTAAGATCCTGCTTTAGTAAGCAAACACAGTAATCTATTTTGTTGTTGCTTAAATGGTTACCTGTGAGCTCTGATGAACATGGTTATTAATAGTATGAGAGGCAGGACTGCTTGAACTGCCTCGGCTCTTTTTTACTGTGAGTTGGATCTCAGCACTGACTACAGCCTTTAAACTTGTAAAAGTTGATGTGTTGTTTATTCAGATGCCTAGTTCATAATTTAGCCTGTACAAATGTGGTAATGTAGAAATGTAGTCATTATGTAAATGATGTGATGTAAAGTAAGCTATCTATGCACAGAATTTCTGTTGTCATACTTTCTGTCTGGCTCAGGTCATACGCCCAAGGATGCAAATCAGCTTCAGGTTATGGTGGATCTGTTCATAAAACTTCTCATGAGCACAGCAGATTTTCAGGCTGTTTGGAGGGGCTTTTTGGTTTTTGAGAGGTTTTTTTTGTGAGGTTTTCTTTGTTGTTTTTGTTTGTTGGTTTTTTGTCGGAGGAGAGAGGGGTATTTGTTTCACATTGAGAAGTGTGGTGAAATAGGGAGTGGGGGAGGTAATTGATTTTTATTGTTGTGTCTTCCTTCAGCTGAATACTCAGGAAAGATACTCCAGCTCACTCTTTAATTTAGTTCTCTTAAGCAGAATCCTGAGTACCTTCATATAGAAATATCCCCGTAGCTTCAACACATTGCTTGTTATGCCATCAGCAATTTGCTGTTACAAGGTGTGGTTATTCTCAGAGAGTAAGGATGTGGAGGAAATGTCAGTATGATTTTATTGATCCTCTTCCATCCAGTCTTGGTGCTAGTTTCATCCAGCTTTGCTTCGAATTGCAGGCTATTGCTCTTCATGTAGGAGAGTTTTCATAAGGGTTTTCATTTTTCAAAGGTGATTGAAGAAATAGAGGAAATGATGCAGGAATCGCCTGATCCAGAAGATGATGAAACGCCCACCCAATCAGATCGGCTCTCTATACTTTCCCAGGAAATTCAGACACTCAAGAGATCCAGTACAAACAACAGCTATGAAGAGAGTAAGTAATATTTATTTAGTATTTTTGCTCTTACGCTTATTGAAAATAGTTTAAAGGGTAAGTTTGCCATGTGTTTGATTCTTAGCAAGTCCTTCTTATGAAATATCTGCATTCAAAAATATTTTCAAAATGTCCTGAAAGAATAGCCTAGATTTAGTGCATAAATAGAGGACTTACCTTTATCAGCTTTCTTATGACTAAGAACCAAAATAAAACTTTATAGAATTTCATTTTAAAGCAAATGCTCTGAAGGTTGATACAGTGGAATGAGATTCCCTCATGGGTGAAGTGATAAGTAAGTTGGTCATTTTTTGTTGAACTTCATTATTTTCTGTGAAGTGAGACACTTTCTTGATGCCAGTACACTGTTTCAGATCAGCTAAAGCTCTTGAAAGCTGTGCAGTAAATAAAGCTTTACCATACCTTTGGTACAGTTTCAGTCATTTCAACATATCTTGATAGACAGTAACACAAAAATAAGGCAACCATTTCTTTTTTCCTCATAAGGACCATGCATATTTTTTGGTCCTCCCCTTGCATTCCTCTTCAGAAAGCTTTAAAGTTAAAAACATCCTTTGTATCTTCTACTCACATGAAATCATCTGTGCTTCCCTATACAAAAGCAAAGGAGAAATTACATGAATAATTTATGTGTGGTAGGTTGAATTGTATGTAAAAAAACCTGTGACTAATCAGTTTCGTGATGGAAAATTTTGTTTAATCGGTGTACTTGTCAACATGAATTCTAGAAGGTAGTAGGGACACAAAGAATATTTGATAGATGATCTCTCTACTTTGGTCTCTCTTAAAAAGTTTGGTGCTTTCTTTCATTTAGTCTGGATCAACAGTACAAACTCTGTAGAAGATTCGGAAAACTAGCTGACCTCTTGTGGCATGACTTAGAGTTTCTGCTACATTTCAGATTTATGGAAGAGATTCCAACCATGAAAATGGTCTCTTAATTGTCTCAACACATAAATTTCAGGAATGTGAAAGCAAAATGTATTGTGTTCAGCAGGGCTTCCTGCTTTTCTGACAGTTCTATATGTCTTTAGGTTTGGAGCTAATCAAGCTTGCTCGGTATTTCATATAATATTTATTTTGCTTTGCCTCAGGAGTCCATCTTGTCTGTTGCATCTTTATGGTTCAAATGTCAGTCCCGACCAAATAATGCCTTGAGTTACTTTGGCAGATAATTCAACTTCGCTTCACCAGTTTCTCAGAATCTGCTTTCATGTCTTTCAGGTCACTATTTTATTGAAAGCTCTCGCTACCTATTTTTAGTGTGTGAAGGTGCTTCAAAATTGGTCTGCATCTCTCTGCAAATTTTACAGGTTTTTCCTAGAAAGTGTCTGGCTTTTATGGGATAGATCAGAGATGTTCATTCATTTAGGATTCAGAGCAGGAAATCACTTGTATTTACTTTTTTCTTGGGTAGGAAAAGATGTATATTAAGGCAGTCCAAAAATAAAGCTCTGGTTACAAAAGTGAGTTCTTCAGCCTACTATCTAAGTTTCAGTCCATGTGGTCTTCTGTATTTGAATTCCTCTATCTCCGCTCAGCTGCATTAGCTGAGTATTTCCTGTGTAGCCCTTCAAAGACTTTGATAATGACGACTGATCTGTCATCAGGACTGCAGTTGGGTAACCTTCACCTATAGTTTTGGAACAATTGTTTTTTAGGCTGTGAAGCTGGTTCCTAAGTGTTGAGACTCACAGGTGCTCTCGCTCAGTACTGTTACAGTGTTTGAACAAAATTTAAGGCCTGAGCTACCTTGAAAAACTGTGGCTCCTTGACAGAGAATTGTCTTAACAGGTTTCATTGCCTTCTCTTTAGTTAAGTAAGTGACAAGGAGCTTTCTCCAATCAATTGTCCCTGCTGTAATTTAAGAGAAAAAATTCACATTTTGCTTACTACCTTTGATGCTTCTAAAAGGTACGGTTTTTTGTAGTTTGTGGCCTTATTTGTATTTTTCAACACTTGCCTGTAGGTCCTTTCCCTTGCAAGAATTCTTGTAGACCCGATATTTACTAGACTAATTGAGTGAAACTAAATAATTGCAAGCACCTATGCAGTGTCCTTAAACAAATTGTACCCGTCAGTGTAACCAGGACTAGCTGTTTCTCAAGTGCCAAATAAGATTATGTTCTTTGACACAGCAACTGCTGGGACTCAGAGCTTCCTAGGTGTGTCAGACCTAAACTGGAACAGAAAGCAGTCCTAAAGGATGTGCTCACTTGTAACCCAAGCAAGACACTGAACATTTTCTTGGTCATAATTGCACTGCCTGTAACACATCACCCAATAGTTCAGAAAATATGAAGGCCTTTTACTTTGAACAGTGAGTGCAGAGGAAAGTAATAGTTAGCAGTTGTGTCAGAAGTTTAGCACTTACTTCAGCTTTCAGCATAAACTACCAGCACACTCTTCATATTTGCAGATTATCTCAGATTTCTCAGAAGTAAGAAGAAAGTTTAACCATCTTTTTGTTGCTAATCTTGTCACGTCTGGGATGTGTTTATTCCTTTAGGAATATTCTTTTTTGTTCTGTGTGGTTTTACAACTGAATTTTTTGTTTTGATAAATTGCAGAGTACATTTTTCTTGTAATTCCCACAGGTTTTCTCATGCTTAAAATCTTGACGTATTACTTTTTATATGAACTATTTGTAGGAGTAAAAAGATTGTCTGTTGCTGAATTAAATGAACTGCTAGAAGAAATTGAGACTGCTATTAAGGATTATTCTGAGGAACTGGTACAGCAGTTGGCTCTACGAGATGAGTTGGAGTTTGAGAAGGAAGTGAAAAACAGCTTCATTTCTGTCCTCATTGAAGTACAAAACAAACAGCGAGAACACAAAGAAACAGCGAAGAAGAAAAAGAAGCTGAAAAATGGTAGTCCTCAGAATGGCAAACAAGAAAGAGGTCATATGCCTGGAACAGTAAGAAAATTTTTATAAGTCTATATACATTTAACATTTTTTTTGTTTGTTTCCCCTATGGGAAGTAGTAGTCCTAGATTATATTAAGATACCTGGTACTCCTGCTTCCATGCCTTCATTCACAAACATAGCTTAGGCTCTTCCTATTGAGAATTTTTTTTTCACAGGGCCATATATTTTACTCTTCTCATATTCAGAAAAGATTTTTTTAACTGTTTGCAGATTAGCCGGGAACTAGCATACCTTTCTTGCAGAAAATACTGTCTTTGGATGTACTGCTATGTGTTCTATTGTCAGTAAGCAAATTCATTTATCTGTTTGGTTTCACTGTGTGAATTTTAGTATGTATTAGTCTTGCAGGAAATTCATTAGTATTGTTACTGTAGTTGCACAGATATTTATTGATCATGCTGGTTTTTCAGTAGGAAAAAAGTGAGTGTCTTACCCTGGATCTCCCAACCTGTGGCAGAGTTACTGCATTCGACAAGAGACAGAGAGGAGGCCGAAGTGTAGTGCATGTGTACAGAGAGGAGATAATTTGTTTTATTCTTTACTGAACGTAGCAACAAGGGGAAAAATGTCTTTCAAGTAGAGTTGAATAGGAGGAGTCAGAGAACAAAAGAAATTAGGATTTTAGCTTATCAATGCTGCTTTTTCTTTCATATCTGTCTAGTATAATTTAAAATTGCCTGAGTGAGATATTAATGTTTGAATTTCTTAGTGCCTCTTACAAGATGCAGAAAATGTGGTTTTGTAGATCTTGGCTAAGTCCCAGAAAGAATGCTTCAGTATGACGTCACAAGGTTTTGGGGTTTGCTTTTCAAATGTAAGGAATAAACATTTGTAATTAAATATTAATACTTCCGAATTTATTTCTAAACTTACAAGCATAGGATACCTGTGATATAACCCAAATAGGGTTCTGATCTCATCTGTCAAATGAGAGATGTTTGTGTGTGTAGCCAAGTTTTAGTGGAACTTTAAGAAAGTATATGTCTGGAAAACCATACAGAATTGCCATCCCTTTGCAAGAGCACAGTGAATAGGTCATTTTTGCTTCTCAGTCATGGAAAACTAAAAAGGGATATTCTACCTAGAAAGAAAAATAATTACTTTGGTTTGAAACTTGGGTCAAGTGATTCATAAACTGTTCTGGTTAGTTTAAAGTTTAGAAACTTGAATGATTCTTTCAGGTATAACTTATATGGTCGCAGGATAAGACTTTTTTTGACATTTTCATACTTGGTCGCTTCAAGATACAGATGTGTCAGGTTGCTTTCTAAGAGGGACTGAACAGACTAGCTCACAGGTGAGACTGTAGCTGCATGTGTGTGATTCCTCTGAAAATAGATTTCATTGTCACCAAGGGCGGATTTGAGAGCCCTCTCCCAGCAAGAGGTGCAAGGTTCCAGGTTCCTTTCTTCAACACTCCTTTTTTTCCTTTTTTTTTTTTTGAAAGTGCTGAGGATGTGCATACAGATAGTACAGGTAGTATGTTCTATTAGCTTTGTGAGGACTGAGCTTCTGTTAATAAATAATGTATTAATTGGTTATTTTGTTAACTATAATGAAGTCTCATTTAAATACAACGATTTGAAGTAGAGTTAAATTGTCATGAAAATGAATTCTCCTGTAGATACTATAACTGAATATTAAAAAAAAATAGGTATTTTAATTTTTTTGTCCTTGATACCATCTTTGGTTAAATTAGTTTCTTAGACTTCTGAACTTTTACCTCTCTCACAAGGGGAAACTGGGGAGTAGTTAAAAATGGTCAAGGCTTGAAGATACCAGTTCCTTCAAGCAGGATATCTTAAAAGAGTTAAGATGGCTTTGGCAAAATTTATGTCTTTACTGACCTTGTGTGCTTTAGAAGGTAAAAGAATACTGTATTCCAGCACATTTTATTCCCCTCACATAAATAAATACATTCAGATAAACATGCTGAGGTGTGCTCATCATACTGCCCTGTGTCAGCAGCTTGGCTGTTTCTTCTTTTTATGTTCTTGTCACTTGCTGATTTTATATCTCATGCTAAACATCAAAACTGTTTTGATGTTGATTTTTTTTTTTACATCTCCATCAAGCAAAAAGGATTACAAAGTTCAAGGAAAAATGTGTAGTTGGGTTATATGCTGCTTCTTCTTTACTTGGATTCCATTATTCCGTGCAATGAAACTCAAAATCAATATGGGTGTGTTATTAACTGATTGTGTATATTTTATCATATTACAGAAAATGGGGAATACTAATTGTTTCTAAAATTGTGGGAAAGAAAGTATGAAAGCATGAAAAGTTATAAAGAGGCGGAGCTAAAAATGACTACCTCTGAACAGTGTTTCTAGTACGTGCTTAAAATCTGAAAAATTGGTGTCAATAGTTTCTCTAAACATACATTGTTCAGACACAAGTGCTAGAGGGGATTTTACTGTGAGCTGAACTTAAAAAATGCTATTTTTTTACTTTTCTAAATGAAACAGCTGTAAAAGGCGAGTCTCGATTATTGGGTCTACAGTGTGAAGATTTTGTTTGAATAAATTTTGGTGTAGAAATACTGCTTAACTGCTATTATAAAGTTTGCTTTTTAATTAAAAAAATTAAGTAGATTGAAGAAATAGAAATGTGCTGAAATACACCTTGGAGCTTGTCTTTGCCCTTTGTCTTTCACAGTCTTGATAAATGCTGATTAATAGTCTTCTGAACTTTTCTCTGTCCCTTTTTTTTCCTTCTGCTATGTTTCACTACTTTTAGCGCTTCAGCATGGAAGGGATCTCAAATGTCATACAGAATGGCTTCCGCCACACGTTTGGAAACTCAAGTGGAGAGAAGCAGGTGCTGGGCCATCTTCTCCCTTTTTTCTCATTCTTTGCCTGCACTTTCGGTAGGAGCTGAGATCTTGAAAATTGGCAGTAGTTGAAGATAAATGCTGAGACAGGAAAAAACAGGATAAAATGCTGGAATCTCTGCTCTTTCCCTACCTCAGGATTCTGATCAGCCTGCAGTCTCTTTCTCTCCTCAACAGCTCAAGAGATTCGAGACTTGATACCCTGATGCACTGAGCTAATAACCCGTATTTCTTACTCCAGGCTCAAAGTCTGTTTCAGCATAATGCATGCTTTAGATACAGTGCATGTCTGTAAAAATCTAATAACCAGTCAAAAAATGTGTATCAGGTTAGATGCAGTGTTTCGGCCTTCAGCATTAGCCACTTGCATACTGAAAAAAGGGTTTTTTTTCTTTTTCTTCAAATGTTCAGCGCTGATAGATCTAAAAACAGAGTAGCACCTCAAAAATGTATAGACTATTGTCTTTTGCCTTTGAAAACTGCATGATTTTAAAAGCAGCCAAATGTGTGCAATGCAGATTACCAATATAAAATACATAAGCTATAAGCAAGTTTGTGTCTTTTTGTTGGCTATTTAAATATTGAAATGTAAAGCAGAGAGCCAGCTTCAGTGGGCATCTTGTAGATGTTGTGTGTACCTTGGAAGCAAGATTCTTATGCCTTATTTCAAAGTAATAACTTGCCTGCAGTTTCAGATCTGTAGTATGAATTTTATTAGCTGCATTCTGAATTTTAGTGAACTGCTAATGCTCATGCTGTTGTTTAGTCTTTTGGCACGCTATAAAATATTGGTATTTCACGTTATTTAATGTGTATCCACTATTTTCGTTTATGCAATTTTGTCAGAGGAGTCCATTAGAGTTTTTTTTTTCCGCCAGTGAGAAGTCCATTGAGGCAATAAATTGACTGGTAGTTTAGAAGTCAAGGCTGATTAGGCTTTTGTCTGGAAGATGAGTGTTGTATCCTGCAGGGGAGTTTGAGAGGTAAAACAACTCCTCTCAAGTCATTCTGCAATCATGAGGCTAAAAATCAAAGACTTGCCCACTTTCTCAGGCAAGGTATATGCATGAGATTTTCTGAATACATGGATCTAGCTACTTGTATGTCCTCATCTTTGGGGATCTTGGACACAGGCACAGAGCTTACCTAACAAGAGTTTTTATCATTCTGCATTATCACAGTACTAGTAAAGCTGTACCTGTGTGCTGATTTGTTTGGGGTTTTTTTTTCTTGGCTATCTTTACCATAAATTACAGCTGTTTGTACCTGTATCTTTAGCTATTTTAAATACCATGTATTTTCATAAAGTGAGCATATTTAGCTATGCCATCCCATCATTCTTTTGGTTAAAAAACTTTCACTGCCTCCTATGTAGACATAAGTGGCATAATCCTGTGTTAAAAATAACACTGATTAAATAACTCTTCCAGTCATTTTTTGAGTTAATTTATTAATGTTATTCTTCATGTTGATCATACTTTCCTCCTGATTTATCTTCATTTTGATTTTCAGGCATAGCAAACACTTTTCATAGGTGATGAAAAATTGCAGTGGGAATTGCTGCTTTATCATGTCATCAAATCTGCTTCAAAAATTTAGAGGTCACAGCAGATTTAGCAGTTGGTCATGTCAGTATGCTACACTCCAGTCACTCCTTCATTCTTTTCATAATATGTTATCCTTCACACAGCAATTCAGGAAAGGGGTTTTTATAGTGCTATTATAGAGACTGATTGTTACAGCTGCAAAGTTGATGAGAAGAAAGAATTTCTGGAAACTTAGAAATTCCTTTTTTTGTTTTTAATTGCTACCATTAGAGAGGAAAAATGGAAGGTGAAGTTTACAGGAGAAGGGAAACAGGGTTAGTTGATATTTGGTGCAGTGAAATATCCTGTATTTTGTTGTCCAGGTAAAGGATAGATTGCCACTTAGTTCTGAAGGGTGGAAAAGACAGCCAGAAATCTGATTTGTGTTGGTAGATCCACTTTCACCTCTGCCATTGGCAGATGCTACTGATTCCGGTAATTTTATTAAGAGCACAGTTTTCTGGTGATACTTGTTGGTTACATCTGCTGGAAAAGAAATTGAAAATTGATTATTTCCTAAGAAGCATTGCATACTTCCCTCTGCTGTCCTGAGTGGATGTGAGAAAATGCCAAAAGAAAAGGGAGGGAGAAAAGCACCCCGTGTTTGCAGGAGGTCTTGGGGAGGTGTCCATACCATCTGTATTCTGCTTGTTGCCTGAAGAACTACTTAGATCTCGAGCTAAATGACACATTGAGGGTTACTTTGCCTACTGCCTTGTAGCTGTAAACCCAGAATAAAGTTCCTGTTAAATTATTAAAAATTGACTGGAGGGAAATTGTGGGAAACTTTTCCATTGGAGAAAATTCCATCTCTTTTAGTACTTCTGAAATTCTCATCTCTTCAAGGAGAATATGCATTCATATGGGCTGCGAAGTAAGATGTCACCTAAAATGCATGTAATAAAAGACCAACAGGGTTACATCAAGAATTTGAAAATTAATCTTAGTTGCACTGCAGGTGTGAAAATCTTGAAAGATGTAAGAAATTTTGTTGTGGGTTTGTTTTTTTTTTGAAGCAAACAAGAACTGAAGATTTCAGTAAATAGAATTAAAAAGGGGTTGGTTTGAAACAATCTGTTAGCACACTCAACTATTAAAACTGATAACTTAAATCAAATTCCAAATTCTGGGGTATTATATTTCATTAGGCTTGCCTTGTTCTTTTTGGTTGGAAGTGTGTAGCAGCAGAAGGTGAAAGCCATCTGTTTTCGTTTTCACCTAACTGTGGGCAGCATAATTTTCTTTGCAGAGAGGACAGTTAGCTGCATGACTTCTAGTGGCCACATAATTTGGGAAAAAAAAAGAAAAGTTGGTTTCTATGATAAAAGCTCTGACATAGAAAAGGTAGAATCTTAATCTGTTCTGAAATATGTTTATTTGTGGCTAGAAATTTCACTTGCTACAATTTTTAAAAATAAAATGCAAGCAACAAAATTGCGTGAAAGGACTGTCAGGTAACTCTGTTTTTCATTTGACAGTACTTAACAACCGTCATTCCTTATGAGAAGAAAAACGGACCCCCATCTGTTGAAGATCTTCAAACATTAACCAAAAGTGAGCATATGAAATTCCACTGATCCTTTCCTCGTTGTATTTTCAGTTGTGGCTGCTCAAAGCGAATGAATCCGTCCAGTTCTCTCTTCCCCCTTACCCTGTGGCATGGATGTTAAGGTGCATGATTTTAACCATACGTTTTGGCCAGCTTGTTCTCTGAGCCTTTGTGGTAGGTTTGTTTCCTAGCTGTTCTCTGAAACCCTGAAGGCCAGAAACTTGGATGTATCAGGAAGTAAATGTTCTCACGTTTTGATGTTGGCTGCATATCATGCAGTGTGGTCTTATAGTGCCTGATACATCCCTGTTTGTTTACAGTTGCTGTGCTTCATTGAAGTTATTGTAATGACTTTGAGAAAATGGAGTGGATGTCAAGATACTTAGCACTAGTTCCATAATGATTGCACTTGATTGCTTTTAAAACAGCCTGCTTCTCTCTGTGGTTTTGGTGGGGGGGGTTTTGTTGTCAATAATTTTTGATAATTAGAAATTCCGAACCAATCAGAGTTTTGACAATGCTTTGAGCTCCCCATTCTTCACACCTTTTTCTAGGCCAGATCCTCAAAATTATTTTAAGTTCTACATCCTCTAGATTTTTGATTTTATTGGGGTTTTTTTGAATTCTAGTTTGCAAGAAATCAAGGTTGTATTTTAAAAGAAATTACTTATTAAGGTGATTTCATACAACAGAGCATCTCTAGGAGTCAATAGCATCTCCTTCATTGGATGTTTTTTATAGGAACATTTTCAAAATAGATGGTAGAGTGCATCAATGCATTTGATCAGATCTCAGTGGGGAATCTCACTATGTCATAATGTGATTTTCAGCAGTAGTTCTGTGATTCCACAGGTGGCTGAGGGGTGGTAAAAGGCTCATTGGTTGCTTCTTGGAAAGAGAAAATAAGTATTATATAAATTCTAGAGTAAATGAAATGTTTAAGTAGGAATTAAAGTTCCATTACTTTTCTACAGTAGGCAGCCTTTGGTGTTAATTCGTACTTACTTTGTGACAAAGGATTTCTCATTTTATGTTATTGTTGCAATGAAATTTTATCCTCTTGCAGTATTTAAATTTCACTTGATGCTATTAAGCACAGGTTAAAGCCTCTTGAAAGCATTTTGTGTTGTTTGATGGTTTATTAACAAAATGTCTTACACAAATGCATTGTAAAGAGTATTAACAGTATTGATTTCTGTGGGCTGGTTGGAACTTGATCCTGTGACTCAGTTGCAGACTTGTGGCTGTCTGTCTCTGCTGCTGTTAAGGCGGGCAGTAAAGCAGGTGTTCAGGGTTGTTCAGTTGGTTTTTCTTTCAGAGCTCTGTATTACTCCATAGTTATGAACACTAATGTCTTACTTCAGTGTAAAAGTTGAAATAAAACACTTGTTATAATTTGAGTTTAGAGTCTCATCAGAGGAATTTGGAGTTTATTAAGTATTGCTTTTCAGTATAATTTTGTATTTTTGATTCTTTCAGTCATGTCCTGAGCACTTTATAAAGAATAGTCATTGTTTTTCTTTATGTAATGACGGACAGGCTTATATGTATCTAGTCAAGCTTGTCCGTGTCTTTTCCTTCTTCAGAAACAGGCAAGATGGACAAGATCTACTTATATGTGTCGCAAAAATGTTATTTTTGCATTATTCTAAGTTAATACCAAATTCAGTCATGTGTTTAAGATTTTTCAAAGCTACAGCAGATAAAATTCACCATTTCAGAGAGAAAAAAAGCACCACTAATATTTCCATAGAATCATTCACAGCATTGTTCCATTATTTGAGGTAATGATCAAAGATAGTAAGTAACGGAGCATACTTTTCTGGCCTGAAATTTCCAGCCTATCAATAGTTGTTAGCATACTTTAGTTTTGGATGTCATGATTTTCTTTTATAGGGAAGAGGTTCTTGTTGTTCGTGTTGTTGTTGTTGTTGTTATGACTGATGGCATTTTACTATAATAATTAACCACATGAAATGGGACTCTTGCAACCATAAACTATGGAGCTCACTAAAAGTTACAGAAGTGAAAGGTGGAGGGGATGTGATGTCTCATTGTATCTTCTCATATTTCAGTTAAGGGATTTCTTGCATCTCATAGTAATATCTCTGTGAGTAGTTGGAACTGCTCCATGGTATTTCTTTTAAGTGTCGTGTTTACTTTATGACTAAATATCTGTTTCATCTTTTTTTCATACTTCAGTTCTGCATGCCATGAAAGAGGATAGCGAGAAAGTGCCAAGCTTGTTAACAGACTATATTTTAAAGGGTGAGTATGCTTCTTAGCAGGGATTTTATTTGATTCTAAATTAACTTAATGTACATATAAGGTATATTTGAAAATAGCGATCCTACAGCATTCATGAATTATGTTCCTTTCAATCAAACACAGCTCTCATTTATGTTCTGTCCAAGCTTTCTGAGCGTACAGTTCATAAATAAAACATGTTTGTTTTGTTTGTGGTAGTAAAATATAGCAAACTGCTGAATGACATCAGCAGGAGCAAAGAAGTCTGGCTTATGAAGTGAAATGGGTATAGTTAAAATCTTGCGTTGTACAGTTTTTTCAGTATTGGAACTCAAACTGCCCATGGTAATAATGCATTTGCTATGCAAAGTGCTTACAGCTTCATTTCAAGTGTTACCTTCTGATCAATAGTAAAAAGCATTTATTTTACTTATTATACCTTCTTCAGATTTTATTTAAAAAGTTTTTATATGAGTAATTTATTTTCCAGTCTTATGCATTGATTGTGTTAATAGAATGTCAGACGTTGAAAAGCACTGTTTGCTTTAGCTTTAAGGAGTTGTTCCAGGTAGTTTCCAGGTTGTTAAATTATATTAAAATGTTTTTTGTCTGACTTCATTTTTGCCTAGCTCTTGCTAATGCTTACGTTCTTACTTAATTCTTGGTATACGATACAATTTTCTTAGGTGTTTAAAGTTTAGCAAATGCATCAACCTCCCAAGATCTGAGCAAACAGTTGTACAGAAGAATGGTGGATGCCATTTTGTTTGCCACCAAAACATTTAAAATATTCTGCTTTTTATACTGTCATTTGACTTAACTCACTCCATATGATTTTTAAAGGTTTTTGTATTTCTTACACAAACTTACACTCACTCTCATAATCTCATCTCATAGATATGTGGAAGTACTTTCAGGTTTAAGTTATGGATGACATATAGTGTGCTGTCTCTTCAGAAAATCTGGAAAAGGCCGTTCAGTATTCTGGAAGCTCCAACAGACTTTCCTGTTGAAAGAGATCCATTTCTAAGTTTTGCGTAGGGTTGAAGAACTGCCACGTACAATAAGAATGCAGAGATCCTTTCAGTTGATTCCTTTGATTTTTCCATTGTTTACTTACTCTTTCTAAAAATTCTTCCTAAATTAGGCAGATGTGTTTGCTTGTGAGCCATGTAGGATCATGGTCAAGGTTTTTTTTAGTGGTGATGGCACTAAACTGTGATTTTGTGAACCAGAATCTTTGACCCAAGAAGATGAACTGTTGTCAGTAATTAAAACTGTTTGCTGTTCATAATACATCTGGCAGTGAGTGACTGGATTTAACAGCTCTTCACAGTGTCTGCTCCTATTTTTATATGTAGCTATCCAGAAGAACTTTAAGATTACTGCAATATTGAGAAGAAACTGGCAGCTTAGGGAAATGGAGAAATCTTTATAAGCAAAGAAGGCTGATAAAAGTAGATTTCCTGGACATATGAGAGGATGATCTAGGAAGCTTGAACTGAAGTTCCTTCCTGCCTCTTGCATACTCGTTACTTAAAAATCACCAAAGGTGTTCTACTAGTGAGATGCAACAATTACAGAAACATACATTGCGTGTCTTGGATCAAACAGGTCATCTGCCATATGCAAACACTGTTATCTTTAAGTTGTGAAGCACAAATTGTGGGAATATGAAGAGTAATCACTCACATCGCTCATAGTGAAAGGAAAAGGCAATTTCCCCTCAGCTACCACTTCCTTAGTGAACAGAACCAAGCCTGTCTTCATCCTGTGTGGGTTTGTGTGCTCAGTGGCGCAGTTGTGAGCACAAAGCTAGTGAGTGCAGAATTTTACTCTTCCTTTCAGTGTAGCCTTAACTTAGCTTCATATGCTATGTTGACATTATGTTAAATATTTATAACTCAGCTGACAGTGTTACCTTGTAATGTAGATTTCTTCTGTGGCACAGGCAAAGTCTTCCAGTTGTTTCTGAAGTTGTAACCTATTGCTCTTTTTCTGCCACTAAAACTTCTGGCCTCAAACTCCAGCAAGGTTTTCATGGCTCAAAATACTCCCAGCCACCTGTCTTTTGTCTGGACATTATTTTTAAAGCTTGTTAAGAGGAGATTGGTTGGATTCTTTACAACCACTTAGATCAACTTTCAGCTGAGCTTTTGTACTTGAAATTCTAACCTATTTCTTAAATTCCAAAATAAAAGGAGTGACCTACTTTTTGAGGATTCTGCTCTCTTCACTGTAAAGATTAAAAATGTCTTGGCAAGGTAAAAATCTTTAAGAAGATTTAGGGTTTAAATTTGTTTTCTGAAGGAAGTTCTGGGCCCAGTGGTAATAATCCATACAGTATAGTGGTAATTGTATTCATTTTACACTGAATGAATTTTATTGCTTTTTCTTAAGCTTTAATCAAGAAATGAAATTGTGAAATGTGTGAGTTACATCATCAAAGGTACTTGATTCTGTTAAAATCTGTTAAGTTCCTTTGAGGATCACTTTCCCAATCTTAAAACAAAAAAAAGCAGACAGTAAATTACATGTGACATTAGGATACATATACCTTTATGGGAAATCCAGTTTGGCATCTGACTGCACAGAGGTAAAACTTTGCTTCAAACTTCATATTCTGTTTTACAGAGCAGAAGAAAAGATCTTACAAACAAGCTCTTGTTTTTTTAAAGCAGCACTGTCTTGCTATTTTGTGGTATGTGAAAAATTAGGATATGCGGTCTTACGTGGGTGTTATGGCTGTCCACAGAATTATTACAGACTTGCCCAGATATTGGTGGTCACTGTTGAAAAGTTACTTAAATTGTTCAGAAGCAAGAACTGGAGAAAAAATGTCAGGAAAAAGACTGTTGCCAAAGTATTGTTGGTACAATGTAAGGGAACAAATAAAAGAAGAATGCTGTGAACGTGGAAAGGTAAATGGAGCCGTAAGATTGAGCATAAGTGTTGATGTAACAAGAAATCTTACCACATTGCTGGTGTTCTGAGGATAGTGAAATAAATTTATATTTTCTCTGAATTCCAGCATGTTTTGTAGAATTCACTATCTTGAATAACTTGAACTAAATGCCAGAATAATTCTGAAATTTGGGTCATGTAGGAAGACACACACAGACCCCCTCTGTGTGTGTTGTCTAATAGTCGCTGTCTTCATTTAATAATGATTGAGTAAAGTTGTTTGGACGAGAGCTGGAACTTGAAGGAGAGTTCTGCAGCCAGATCTGCTATTGACCTTCTGTGTTACCATGGATCATTCTAGCACTTTTCATAACCAGCTAATCCTTCTGAAATCAGCTGGAAATAAAAATCCTCAAAACATGGTGTGTGCAAATCCAGTGTAATAAAGAAACTAAAAAGAACAACTCAGTGCGTTTCATGCACCTCTATATGCATTTCTCAATAGGATTATTAGTTTTGAAATTATTTCTGGTACTTGCTTTCTTTAAAGCATCTTCTTTCCCCAATTTCTACTGCCCCCTTGTGTCCCCCAAAATGTTAAAAATATCATTTTCCTTGTCATGCTTAAGTCCCTCTTTCCAGGGGTCATTTGGCTCTCCCCTGGATCTTTTCTGTAAGGAATATTTCCTTAAACGTAAGTATCCCAAAGCCAGACTAAGTACATGCCCTGTGAAGAGTCTGGTACAGTGTAGCAGCTTACCTTCTCTTGTTTGTGTTGCTCTTATTGCAGCCTGAATTATTTTCAAGGAGATATTTTTCCTTTTGTGGGGTTCTGTTTGTTTCTACTTTTCAGTGAACATTTCTATCCTGAGCTTAACAATAATGAAAGGGAATTAGTGATTTGCTTTGCAAGTGAACTGTAGTTCTTCTCCCACTAGCATATGATTCATATTATATTATATTATCTGGATTCAGGCTTAAAAGAGATGGTAACATGAACTTAATCAGCATTTTCAATTGTGCTTAATTTTTTCTGAATGTATTTTAATATATCAATATTGTTATTATATTTTATCACTAGGAGTCATGAAGGAGAAACTGGGATTTGAAAAAGGGTAGGGGAATGAATTTACTGACAGGGAAAGAAATACCAAACCAAGACTGAAATTCTTTATCTTAGAAAGCACACTTCTGGACTGAAGCTGGCAGCTTAGTAAGGTCACAGTATTTAAATGTTGTTTGTGCTCATCTTTCTATTGACCTTTTTTGATGGTTGAACAAATACAATGTGATTTGAAAATACTGTGCTTATGTCCATTGAAAGACCTAATTAGGCTAAGTTTCTTGTGCACGAGTTAAGCTGTAAAGCAGATGGAGATATTTGTGTCATACTTTGTAGCTGCATTGGGTTTAGCTGTTGCAACAGTAACAGGTATATGTATATATATCCTTTGATGAAAGTGTATTTGTATGGACAATGCACATTGAATTTTTACTTTATTCTTAAAGAAGCTTTCAGTCTTTCTTCTTGCGTGTAAAATGTAATGACTTTCTGCATTATGATTAATTTGCCAAGTACAATAATGTGAGTAGTATTTTATATGCATTATAAAAATCGGTGTTTATGTTGATAGTATTATATATATTATATATAGTGTAGTTGCATCTGTAATCTTCACAGTATGCAAGTTTAGGTTGCTTTCCGAAGAAAATGCCTCTGTGCAGTTGTTTGTCTCTTCAATCTCACAAATAATAATTGCCAATTTCAACCCCACATGACAGAAGCAAGTGTTGTGGGAGTAACAGAAATTCTGTAGGGAACAGCATCTAGGTAGGAGAAGTACTGAAACTGCTGTTTGTATGGAGCTGATGGCTGTTGCCCTGAAAAGCCAACATCTGCTTGGGTCTGATGTGTTCACCTACTTGAATGCACATACAGGGGCTCCTGTCTCTTTAGGGGCGTGAGAACATGGGGAGGGCCTACTGGGATGGGCTTCACAGCAGGTTTAAAGTAGAAGCTGAGGACAGCATTGTGGGAAGGGGAATTATCTTGTTTTATTGCTGTATGGGTAGTTTCCGACAATATCTGCTGGAACCAAGAGTTCCTTAATTTAGCTACCTCCAGAACAAATCAATGATATATATGAAATGTTAACCAGTGTATACACAGAATTAAGGTATTAGGGTAGGTTGTCTGGTATCACATCTAGACACGTTATTTCAAGATTACTACTTCTTTGCTTCCAGTTTTTACAAAATGTGAAGATTTAGCTTCATATACGAGGATAATTTTTACATAACTGTTATATAAAATACATAAGTATGTACTTACAGCTGAAATGATTGCCTTTGAAATCAGATGTGTTATTACGGTAAACTTTATAAGATGTATTTATTGCTAAGCTTTGTGTTCTTTTCCAATTGTTCTTAAACAGTAATTGTGACAAAAATAGAGTGCTAAAAATAATATGCTATATGTTACTAGTTAGTAAAATGCATGAAATGTCTAGTATTGTTTTCTTCTTTTTTCTGAATGTAGATGTCGTGAAAGCAGAATAATTGCCCGTCTTTCACCTTGCTATTTCATACCTGATCTTTCAAGTAAAAACTTACAATATTTTTTTTTGTTTTAATGAAGCAAGAATTTGTGCCTTGTTCTATTTTTAAATTATGCAAATATTTCAGATAATGAGAACATTTATTTTCTTGCCTTTGAAGTTTTTTGTTTAATTGTTACACCTGACTTCTTTATTTGCTTTTGTGTTGTGCTAGCATTGGTTTGAAAGCTGGATTGCTCTGAGGTTTGTGTCTTACATTGAAACAGGAATGAGAAACCCATGAAGGACATGTCTTATCTTCCCACTGTGTGATTCTAGTACACGCACCAGAATTAGAAAGTAGTTAGAATCTCAAATTGTCAGTGCATATTTTTAAAATATAACTGCATGCGTCACCTGTTATTTAATGTTCTGTTTTCCGATATAACACTTTAAAAAGCACTATTTAAGACATGACCTTTAGTTAACTCATTTCTGGGTACTACTAGTTAAAGATAGTGGGTTGTGTCACTTCATTACCTTTGGAGAGAGGCTGAAAACTTAATTGCCAGTTTCAGATGATTACTAGATCTTACTGTGTTACTAATAGGGTAGAATCCAACATTGAAATATTTTAGTATATATATTACATTTTTATGCAGACCAACTTCACTGATATTTATCAATGTGTATTTGTGGTTTTTTTGCAGTTCTGTGTCCTACATGAAGAGAGCTGCCTTTCAGAATTAGCCATGCTCCTTTCTGTGATGAGAAGCTTTCCTTGGATATAACTCATAGTATTTTTTCATTTGGCACTATACCTAAAGCAGTATTCATTTACCTCCTCTGTATGTGTGGATTTTCTGATCCTACAGTAAGTCATCTGGGCATGACAACTCATCCAGTTTAACTTAATAGTGCAATGAACTGGAGCAGGGAACAAACATTGTACAGTTTTACTTGCATTGTTCTGACTTTTTAAAGTCTATTTTTACATTGTATAGCATGTAGTAAATCCTCCTGCACATTTTGTTGTTGGAAGGAAAAGTAAACTTTGAATAGTGTAAATAAAATAAGCCTCATTTTAAGGAATCCGTATTTAAAAGCATCCTTAGTTCCTAAACAAAGATGAAAAAACGGTCTTAGTCAGACTTGGAATTTAAGATTGAAGTTCTCCAGGACACTCCAGAAAGGTGATTGTGAAAGTCAGCAATCAACACTGCTTTGTAAATGGTAACTTTGAACTACACAACAGATTTGTTCATAGATTAACAAATCCAGGTTTCTTGGTTTGACATAAGTAATTGTGTGTTACTTGTTCTTGGTATTAACACAAACATCTGACTAATGTAATATTACATATTTGGTTTTATTTTAATTATTAATGTTCATGTGGCTTAGATATTCTCCCATATTGCTGCTATAATTTTACTGGTTTTAAAAAGTGTTTGATCTTAATAAAAATGCTTCAGTATATAAACATTTTAAAAGGCAGTATCTTTTTAAAAATACATGTACAGTTTGAAAAACTTGCACCTGGCTTCCAAGTGAGTATTATATTGAGATGTTTCTTGTCGTGTATCTCTGAATTTTCCTACAAATCTCACTTGTAAATTGTATGCACTGTCTCCTCTGTGATGATGTACCTGCATTCAAACAGATGAGAATGTATTTTACAAATCCTGTAAAAGAAACGTACCCTGTAATAGCAACTTTAAATACTTGTCACGAGTAATTTCTCCAGTCTAAAAGATGAGATTGAAATGTAAGGAGTACTAATTAAAAAAACCAAACAAAAAACACAAAAATCCCACTTTTTTCTAGCTTGAATTCCTATTGCTTCTTCATCCAGATGTTTATACTGAATATCTGAAGGCATTGGAATATAAGGTTCTAAAGAGATAGACATGTGTTTTCTTCAGTTTTTTCCATCTGAAGTCTTAAGGAGTTTTGTTAGTTAAAGAGAAATTTGATCCTGAGTACCTTGCATCATCTTTAATGTTCAATTTTATCATCATCACCAGATACTATTTTGATCAGTAAAACATGGTTTGAAGATAGTTCTCGTAATGCATTTTTTTTCTAAAGGCCTCAATATTTTTGTCTTTTGTGCCTTTTTCAGCTTAAAATTCTTTTTCTCCTCCCTCTCCCCCACTTGACCCCCAATGGATACTTGCCAGCCTGCTCAGGAATAAATAGATCCTCTCCATAAGTGTGTCATATGTGAAGTTTTTTTGTTGCTTTATTTTAATTAATTTGTGGTTTCTCAAAAAAGAAGGCTGCCATTTATTTCTGTAGCTGGTGTGTTATAAATTCATTATGGCATGCTTTTTGTATAGAAATTCTTGATGTTGACTGTTGATGCCTGGAAATGGGCAAAGAGGATGACCCTGCTTTATTTTAAAAAAGGTGCACATGTGAAACCCACTGTGTCTCTGTGTGAGATTATTCAGAGGTGCTTCAATCTCCTGATGAGGCTTGAAGTTACAAGATGGACGAAAATAAAACAACAGTTAAGAGTAAAAAAGAAAAAAAGGACAACAACAAAAAAACTTCTGTCAAAGTTTGTGTTACTTGTAACAAATCTTGGATGACTTAAAGTCACACGCTACTAAAAGTAATGAAACTAAATAAAGACCAGAAACATCTTTAGTGAGCTAAGCATCTGCTTGGGAATTTCATGCCTCTCATCAGACTAAACAAGATTTCATTATGAAAAGTACCTGTTTACCTTGTATGCATTAAACAACAGCTGCCAAATGTGGCAGGTATTATATGTATACCTATATATGTACATAAAAAAAAAAACAGATCTCAAAACATTTGAATAAAAAGAACTGTGCAAATCTGCTTTTCTGCTGAGTTCTATGTACTTTGTACTCTCTACTATGCATCCTTTTTTTTCCCCGATCCATTACTGAATCTTGCATTCTTTCAGGGAGATGGATTTCATTCTTCATTTTAGTATTAGCATGTGACAGTCTTAAATGGCCACCCAAAAACAGCTGACAGGTACCTTAGCAGAGATTTCGTGAAAATCCATTCCATTTTTTATGTGAAGAGTCCTGGAAGTGAAGTTGCCCTAAAGTCATTGAATTTTAAGGTACTTAATTTATTTGTATCACTCGCTTTACTTGTTTGTTTGTATTTATCTAACCCTTTTGTTGTGTTTTGGTGAAGTTTATTTGCTTCATGGATAGAAGTTAAAATTTTGAGTCAGGGGCTGTCTGGATGGGATGTCAGAGGTAGTCAAGAGTCCTAAAATTATGTGGTTTTGATTAAGGGAAGAAACTTGAAATCAACGTCAGTTCCCTTCTGGTGATAGATAATGATGTAGCTGGATTCTCAGCTGGTGTAGGAAATTGGTGATAAAGAACATCTGCTGTTGACTGTGCCAGGTAATTGCAGCCTTTAACTTGGGAGTAGTACCGTAGCTGTTCACATCATTGTTACTTCCAGAGTGGATTACCTTGGGATTCTTTATGCGTGCTTGTCACTTGGAAACCAGAGCTAGACCAGAAATGGCACCCTGCGTGCTTGGCAACAGTGTTGATAGTCAAGTGTGTATCTGCACAGCCCCTTTCACAGCAGCTGCCTCCTCATTTCCAAAGGGACAATTCACGGTCTGGGTTTCAACTCGTGAAGCTGTAGAAGGTGCAGAGCCTGGGCAGCAGGAAGCCAGCTGCTCCCACTCTGGCAGCCACAGGCAGTGGACAGCAGCAGCCTCACTGGCAAGGCTTTCTAGTGGAGTGCTCCTGACTGATGGATCCAAACCAGATCCTACTACTGACTACTCATGCCATTCTGCAGTGTATCTTTCTTTCGGGCAATGGTGGAACTATTATTTGATTCAGATACTAATCCTGATTTTTAGAACTCATGAACCTCCCAAGTTATCCCTGGATATAAAGACATTCTAAAAACCACTAAGACTGTCATCCAGTAAAATACAAAATCTGAGAACAAAATGGATCTTGAGTCACATTGCGTGAATTTAGTGTTCTGCTTTTCTTGTGGGTACAGCAGTGTTTATTTTAACCCTAAATAGAAACAGTCTGATTGTGATACAGGCAATCTGCCTGTTGTAATGCAAAGACAATACCATTTATTTTCAAGGTGTTTACTATGTTGCAGGTAGCAGTGTGCTTGGAGTGTTTTATAGGGCCCATCTAATGATGAAGAAGTGCTAGTACCTTCCTTACAAATTTTCTGACACCTGAGGAACCAGAAAGAATGCGTTTAAGTGGTTTTTCCTAACTGGTGAAATTAAATGTCTTGTTCCCTGCCCACATTCTTTTGACCAGGACCTACCTCAGGAATTCTGGCTGTTTTGTTTGAATGTCTTGATCAGCGATGGCTGTCTGGATTAGCTGATCACTGTTGAGTCCTAACAATAATTCATGAAGAAACTCTATGAAGCAGGAGATACAGTTACTGAATTTTGTTGCTGCATTTCTTTTTCCTTTTTTTTACTTTATAATGTAGAAAAGTTGGATACCAGGGTCGTCATCCTAGAGCATATTACACAGGATTGTGTCCAGGCAGTTCTGGAATATCTCCAGTCAGGGAGGCTCCACAACCTCTCTAGTCAGTCTGTTCCAGTGCTCGGTCACCCATACAGTAAAGAAGTTCTTCCTCATGTTCAGGTGGAACTTCCTGTGCATCAGTTTCTGCCCGCTGCCTCCTGTCCTATTGCTCAGCACCACTGAGCAGAGCCTGGCTCCATCCTCCTGGCACCTCCCTTCACTCACAGGTATTGATGAAGTCCCCTCTTGGTGTCTCTTCTTGAGGCTGAACTGGCCCAGCTCCCTCAGCCTTTCCTTGTAAGAGAGATGCTCCAGTGCCTCAATCATCTTTGTCACCCTCCACTGGAGCCACTCCAGGAGCTCCATGTCTGTCTTGT
>VZTG01004999.1:51652-62626 GCA_013397845.1 Melanocharis versteri | reverse complement strand
TTAGGGTTAGGGTTAGGGTTAGGGTTGGGTTAGGGTTAGGGTTTAGGGTTAGGGTTAGGGTTAGGGCTAGATGCTCCTCACTGCAGATGGATGAGGGGTTAGCACAGCAACCACCCCACGTTCAGCCCGACACAGCCATGAGGGACTCACGGAATCCCGGGATGGTTTGGGTTGGGGTGGATTTTAAACACATCCAGTGCCACCCCTGCCATGGGCAGGGACACCTTCCACTGTCCCAGGCTGCTCCAAACCCCATCCAGCCTGGCCTTGGGCACTGCCAGGGATCCAGGGGCAGCCACCGCTTCTCTGGGCACCCTGGGCCAGGGCCTGCCCATCCTCACAAGGAAGAATTTCTCCCCAGTATTCCCTTTGCCCGTGGGAAGCCATTCCCTGTGTCCTGTCCCTCCATCCCTTGTCAACGGTCTCTCTCCAGGGAAAGCCGCGGGGAGCAGAGGGCACCAAGGTTTTTTTGGATGAGCCATAAGTGGTAGAGTCCAAGCCAACGTCCCCGGATATTGCGCTCAGCAGCCATCAAATGTGATTAACGCCGAGACGTCTGAAAAAAGGGAAACTGTCCCCAAAAGTGGGTGAAGGTTCATGGACAATTATAGCACCTGGACTTCGCCCGGCAGCCCCAGCCCCTCCTGTCCCGCTTGGCAGAGGAGCACAAAAACATTTGGCTAATGAGTTACGGATCCAGCCCCGGGGCGGCCCTGCCATCACACCCCGATGGCCCCAATCAGGGCTGGGACATTTTGCAATCTAGGATATTATTTCTGTGTGGTTGGAGTTTAAACTTTGCCACTCAGGTCAGGGAATCACAGAGGAGGAGGAAGAGGAGGAGGGTGAAGGCCAGGCTTGTTGTCCACCCTGCTCCCCTGTGCTCAGAGGGGGTTGAGAGGACAATCCATGGCATCTCACTCAGGTATGTCCTGGCTGCCATCGCTCAACGAGATCCCACGGGGCCATCAGGATTCACTGAGAGGATTGAGGGTGAAGGACAGGGTGCAACAAAGCCCCATGTCCACCCTGGCCAGACAAATGTCACAGTAATGACAACTGTCCCCAACTGGCTTGGAGGACATTTGAGTCAGTGGTTGGCTGGTTGGCTGGTTGGGTGGTGGGTTGGTTGGTCAATCACTCAGAGAGTTGACTGGTCAGTCCATTGGCCAGTGGGTTGGCGGTTTGGTCAGTCCATCCATTGGCCACTTGGCCAACAGGTTGACCACTTGGTCTGTCTCTTGATCAGCTCATTGATTGACTGGTCAACCAGTTGGTCAGTGGGTCAGCTGCTTGGGTAGTTGGGATGTCAGTTGGCTGATTGGCCAGTTGGGCAAGTGGTCAACTGGCCCAGTGGCTCTCTCTGAGTCCAGGGTCTCAAGCAGTGCCCGGGGTGGCAGTGAGGGACTGAGTCCCTTCCCTGGGGCCAAGTCCCCTCCCTGGGGTGGCCGGTGGCCGCAGTCCCCTCCCCTCCACTTGCCACCCAAAATGATTAACCAGTCCTTCCAGCACGGTCACCTCCAGGAGGGAGCCCCCTGGCTGGGCTGCTCGGGGTGGAAAACTCGGGGATTTGGGAGTTCCAGCTGCTGGAAGGAGGCTGGGGATGGGGGGCCTTGCCTTGCCTGGAGCCTCCACATCCTGCCCCGCACCTGTAGGGCTTTTCCAGGTGAATCCCAACACGCCCCTGCCCCCTCCCAGCTGCCCCACGGCTCGGGGTGTCCCGGGGCCGTGCAGCTCGTGTGGGGGTGGCTTTGGGGGGTACCACGGGGCCTGGGCGGGGGACTGACCCTGCCACCCCGCAGCCATGGCCTCCAGCGCGGGCAGCCTCGACAGCCTGGACCTGCTGGATCTCCTCTTCGACCGCCAGGACGGGATCCTGCGCGGGGTGGAGCTGGGGACGCCGCCGGGAGCCTGGCCCCAGGACAGGGTGAGCCCCCGGCCGGGACCCCGCCCCAGCTCGCCCCCGCTGGGTCTGTCACAGCCCGGGGATGTCACAGCCCGGGGATGTCACAGCCCGGGGGATGGGTAATCCCTGGTGACGGTGCCCTGTCCCCACAGCGCGGCCCGGACAGCGAGGACTTCCTGAGCTCCATCCTGGGCTCCGGGGACTCGATGTTGGACTCGCCCAGCTGGTCCCCGGCCACCAGTGACAGCGGGGTGTCCGAGGACCCCCCCTCTGACCAGCACGACAGCCCCCCCCGGAGCTGTGACGGGGGTCCCCGAGAGGTCCTGTACCCCTACACCGACCCCTGCCGGGCCCAGCCCCCCCCGGCGGGGTCTGGAGTCCTGCACCCCGAGGTGTCCATCGACCTGGGTGAGCCACACTGGGCACTGGAGGGACTGGGGACACTGGGGAGCTGAGAGCGCTGGGGGAGGTGGGGTCTCTCAGGGATTGTGAGGAAATATGGGGAGCTGGGAGAAACTGGAGAGAACTGGGAGGTCTGGTGGGCTAGAGAGGGGATGGGGAGAGTGTGGAGAGCTTGGCAACTGGGGTGAACTGGGCAGACTGGTGTTGGGCAGGACCAGAGGGACAGTTTGGGGGGACAGAGTTGGGGTCACTGGACTGGGCAGCAAGTCACCCTGGTTCTGGGGCCATGGCAAGGGGAGGGTCCTGCACTGGGGACACTGGGGACAGAGGGGACACAGCACTGCTGACAGCCCCGCTCTGCCCTCACCCAGACATGTGGCACCCCGGGTTCTTCCTGGAGGAGAGCCAGGACCTGCCCGTGGTCCCCCCACCTGCATCCTGTACCCTCACTGTCAAGGACCTGCTGCTCTCAGGCAGCTCTGACAACGTGAGTCCCTGTCCCTGTGTCCCCAACACTCCCTGTCCCCAGCTGTGGCCCTTCTCGGACCCTGATCATCCCCCATTCCCATCCCTCTCCATCCCCACACTTGTCCCCTTTCCCTTCCTGATCCTTGCCTATGATCCCTGTCTCTTCCTGGCCCACGGCACCTTCACCACGGTTCCAGCCAGGGACCCCCACCCAGAGATGTCACCATTCCATGTTCCCACAGCAGCCACAGGCTCCTGGCTCCCTGCTGCGGCCGAGCCAGGGCCACTTCCAGGAGCTGGTGCTGACAGAGGACGAGAAGAAGCTGCTGGCGAAGGAGGGGGTGACCCTGCCCACGCAGCTGCCCCTCACCAAGGTGGGTGCCAGGATGCCTGGGAAGGGTGTGGAGTGGGGGTCCCAGCCCTGGTGGCCCTGACCCCCCGTGTGCCCCCCAGTACGAGGAGCGGGTGCTGAAGAAGATCCGGAGGAAGATCCGGAACAAGCAGTCAGCTCAGGAGAGCCGCAAGAAGAAGAAGGAATACATTGATGGGCTGGAGAGCAGGTACGGAGCCCAGCCCCTCACCTGGACCTGGTGACACAGCAGCCCCAGGGTGGCACCACGGGCACTCTGCTCCTTGCCAGCCCCCCCGGGTGTCCCCTGACCCCATCCCCTCTCCCTGTCCCAGGATGTCGGCGTGCACGGCCCAGAACCAGGAGCTGCAGAGGAAAGTCCTGCACCTGGAGAAGCAGAACTCGTAGGTGTTCCCGGGGTGGGATGGGGACAAGGTGGGGTGGGAAGTGTTGGGATGGGGGCTCATGGGCTCTCCCTGTTCCCAGATCCCTCCTGGAGCAGCTGAAGAAGCTGCAGGCCATGCTGGTTCAGTCGAGCAACAAGGCAGCACAGACAGGGACCTGCCTGGCGGTGCGTGGGACCTCCAGAGCCTGGGAGCTGTGGAGATGGGCTGGGAGGGAGGGAGGGAGTTGGGGGTGGATGAAAGCAGAGATGGATGGAGGTGCACTGGTAGGACATGTACCAGAAGGGAGGGATGGTTCTGCCACCAGCCCCTCCCTGGGAGCTGTCCCAGCTCCTGGTCCCTCTCCCCTGCTGTGCTCAGCCATGTCCCCTCTGTCCCCAGGTGCTGCTGCTCTCCTTCACTCTCATCGTCTTCCCCTCCATCAGCCCCTTCGCCCCCAGCAAGGCCGAGGCAAACAGTGACTTCAGGCCCGTGCGAGGTGAGGGCTGAGCTGGGGCTGAGCTGGGCAGGGCTGGGGCTGTGCTGAGCTGTGCCAGGGCTGTGCCAGAGCCGTGCCAGACCCTCAGGGCCCTGGCCCAGGCCCTGACCCTCCGTGGGGCTCAGTTTTCTCCAGGTCCCTGCACAACGCCGCCGCCTCCCGCGTGGTTCACACCCAGCCCCAGGCTGGGGATGAGAAGCCCCCGGAGCTGCAGTGGTCGGAGCCCCTGGAGGAGACCCTCAGGACCCTGCACGAGGCTTTCTGGGGCACATTCCAGACACACCCGGACAAAGGGTCCCTCCAGAATGACACACGGGCATCGGCCCCCGAGGGGCTGAGCCACGAGGACGGGGACCACGCCAGTGCTGTGCCAGGGGATGGCCCCGTGTCACACGCAGGGCTGGCACCCCTGGCGTGGTCCGAGCCCGGGCACGGCCGGCCCACGGTGCTGGAACCGGCGGAGGAGCTCTAGGCAGCACCAGGGAGCAGGGGGTGCCATGGGGTGACAGCACCTCGTCCCCTACAGGACAAGCCCTCAGGGGGACCCCTCCAGGATCTGCCTCTGGACGCTGGACCCGCTTGGCTTTGCTTGGATCTGTGAACTGTTCCCACTGGCCTTACTGGGAGAGAAGGGGCTGCTCCTGCCCCCCTGGCACAGTGGGAGTTGTGGAAGGGACACGGGGTCACTCAGGGTGGGGCTGAGGAAGCAGGAGGGGCCCTGGCCTGGTTGGCTGCTGATGGTGCAATTGGTTGGTTTTGTTCTTGGTTTTGTTCTTGGTTTTGTTTTGATTTTTGGTTTTTTAATTTTATTTTCATCTCAAAATATAAGATATTTTGGAAAAAATCCACCTGCTGTAGTTTAAGAGGGGGTGATCCACAAGGTTTCAAGGAGCCCTGGGCCAGGGGGACCTCAAGCCCAGCTGCCATGAGGGGCCCAGGAGAGGGGGGACACACAGCCATGCCCAACCTGGAGCTGGGGCCAGGGCACCCTCCCACAGCTCCCAGCCCTGAGTCCAACTGGGATCCAGCCAGCACCAGTCCCCTTCCATGACCAAGTGACATGGAATTCCAGAGTCATGGAACGGTTTGGGTTGGAAGGGACCTTAAAGCCCATCCAGTGCCACCCCTGCCATGGGCAGGGACACCTTCCACTATCCCAGGCTGCTCCAAGCCCCATCCAGCCTGGCCTTGGACACTGCCAGGGATCCAGGGGCAGCCACAGCTTCTCTGGGAATTCCATTCCAGGGCCTCCCCCCCCTCACAGGGAGCAACTTCCCTGTGCAAAGCCCTCCCCAGGCCCATGGGTGCAGCTGCTCTGCGAGCCACAATTCAAGTGTGTTTAATACTGACATAAAAAAAGGGACAATATTTAAGGGTATAAAAAAAAGTCGGTAGGAAAAGCGGCCCAGGTGAGACAGGGACAGTCCAGGTCAGGTGAGGAGAGGCTCCACCTTCATCTTCTTCACCGGCGTGGGCCCCCTGTCCGGGCTGGGACACTCCTGCTTGAGCCCGTCCCGGCGCTCCAGCGGCGCGTTCCCGGGACACGGCGCGTTCCCCGGACACGGCGCTCCCGTGCCGTTGTGCTGGGACACGGGCTCCTCCTTCAGCCGCCCCTGCAGCTGCTCGGCCTTGGCCAGCTCGGCGCTCTCCACCACCACCGGCCCCGTCCACTCGGGCACCTCCAGCCCCAGGTGCTTCATCAGCTTGGTCATCACCTCATCGACGTAGCCGTGGATGCGCAGGTCGGCCTGGCGGTCCTGGACAGCAGGGACACGGCTCAGGGGACAAACGGCCCCTCCCAGGGACCGGGCGATGTCCCCAGCGCGTCATTCCCCGCGGGACGGGAGCTGACCCCGGGGCTCTGCCGGGGCGTGGGCTGGAGCCACGCCTGGGGATGGGGACGTGGGCACAGAGCCAGGGACAGAGCGTGACAGGGACAAGGGAGCTCTGGTGACATCCCAGGAACCCCCAGCTCTGGGTATTAAAGACTTTGGACAGTTGGGGCACCAACATCTGAGCAGGAGCCGAGCAGGAACTGAGCATGACCTACACAGGCTCCGTGTGTGCGGCCATTCCATCGGGCTGTAAATCCCTAGAGGACACAGCAGCTCCAAGCTGAGCCTTTCTTCTGCTCCTAAGACTTCCTTGGAAGAGGTTGGACAGGGCTTGGAGCAACCTGGTCTAGTGGAAGCTGTCCCTGCCCATGGCAGGGGGAATGGGATGAGCTTTAAGGTCCCTTCCAACCCAACCCCTTCCATGATTCCAGTATTTACCTGCAATCTCTACATGTTTAGCAGAAGTTGCAGGTTTAAACCCTCCAACCCGGGACTCCCAGCCTGTCTGCCTGCTAAGAGAGGCCACCTGGGAGGGGACAACGTGCAGGGACAAACTTGGGATGGGCCTTGAACGGGGGACGGGAGGGGAAAGGAGCAGCGCAGAGCTGTAGGACGCTCACTCACGTGTTTGGTTGCTTGGAGGTTGACAATGACCAACTTCCCTCCTCTCTTCTTGGTGATCAGTGGGAGGTTCCCGCTGGGTTTGATCTGCAGAGAGGTCCCCAGGGTGATGGAGAGATCGGCTTTCCTGCAGGGAGGAGGAGAAATCCAGAATCAGGGCATGGATGGGTGGGAAGGGACTGCTGACCTCCTGAGCAGGGTGTCAGTACCTGCAGGCTTCATCTGCCAGCGTCAGGTCACGGTCGGGCAGGGAATCTTCCCAATCCAGAATAGTGTCTCGTAACTTCCCTCTGGAAAACACACACAGGGACCATAGTTTTCCCTGGAAAAGGCAGGAGAACAGGCAGCAGAGCTGCCCTGGCAGAGGGGACAGCGACCAGAGCCTGTCCCACCCTCCCTGCCCCACACTGTGAAGGGATGGAGAGCGCCCAGAGAGAACTTCCTGCACCCTGGGCTGCTTCTCCCGAATCCAAGGGGCTGTTGGGCCATCCCCACATCCCATTTCCCAGGAGGGATCCCTACCTGCAGGCCCGCAGCCCCCGGGCCTTGGTGACGCTGCAGAGGCGGCCGGTGGGCTTGAGCCCCATGCTGCCCACAACGGCATCGCGCACGTACTGCCTGCGGAGACACGGAGCTGCTCAGGCCTCAGGGAGGGGCTGAACGGTCCCCCGACACAGCCTGGGATGGAAATCCCAGCCAAGCTTCCCCCCAGGATGGAAATCCCAGCCAAGCTTCCCCCCAGGATGGAAATCCCAGCCAAGCTTCCCCCCGGGATGGAAATCCCAGCCAAGCTCCCCCCAGGGCTCACGTACTTCCCACATTTCACGCACTCCTCCACAAACATGTTCCCGTGCAGCTCGGCCAACTTGTCCCTGTGGGAGAAAGGCAGAGGTGAGCTGGGGGAGGGTGGGGAGCCCTGGGGGAACCCCCCTCCTCCCCAGGAACCTCAGGGGCTTCCCTGCATTCCAGCTCTGCCAGGTGATGGGTTCATCCCCTAACAGGGACTGAGGGGCAGCAGATCCTGGCCCTTTAATTTTAACGCTTCCATCTGCACTGATTCCAGCTCCTGATCCACTCAAATCTCTGCTCCTGGGAGCATCCAGATCTTTGCTTTTCCAGCACCCGACATTCCTGTCTGTCCCTGTGCTGTTCCAGCCTTCTGACACCTGTTTTTCCTAAAATTCCCCTCAGGCTCAGAGCAGAAGCCAGAGGAAAACATGGTCATGCTCTCCCTATTTTCCTCGGAGCCCCACGCTGACTGGGAACTTCCTCCAGGCTGGGTGAGACAGGACTGACTTGATTTCCCCCAGTTTGGCCCCAGTTCAGCTCACTCAAGCGCAGGCTTTGTTTGGGAGGCAGAGCTGGGCTGAACTGGAACAGGAGCCAGTGGCTCCAGGCTGTGGGAGCACCATGGAATTCTATCATCATTCCCTGCTCCTTTTCCCATGGTTGTTTAGTTTAAACAGACAAACACGGGGCTGGGAGCAGGACCCAGGACTTCTTGGGGTTGTAATGACAGGAAATGCCCTGGAGGCAGCTCTGGCTGAAGGTGCTTGTGAGAGGCACCTTCTCCAAGGACACATTGATGCTCCTCAGTCACATCCCAACTCATGGAATCACAGAATGGGTTGGGTTGGAAAGGACCTTAAAAGATCAACCCCTTGCCATGGGCAGGGACACCTCCCAGCATCCCAGGCTGCTCCAGGCCCCATCCAGCCTGGCCTTGACTGTTCCCAGGGCTCACAGAATATCCTGAGCTGGAAGGGATCCACAAGGATCATCGAGTTCAACCCCTGGCCCTGCACAGGACACCCCAACAATGCCACCCTGTGCCTGAGAGCCTGTTCCTGTTTCCATCCTTATTTCCAGGCATGGGCCATCCCACTTTCCTCTGGGAAACCTGTGCAGGGCCTCCCCTCCCTCAGCATAAAACACCAGAGGTATCAGCATCACACTCAGCATCTTTCAAGCCTCAGTGACTCCCTTCATTTTGTTTTCTTCCTTGAACTCAGCTGCTCTCCCGTCCTCTTTCTAGCAGCTCCGAGCACTTTTCCCTCCCAAGACAATCGCTGGCTGCTCTTTAGTGCTGGGAATGGGTTTTGTAACGGGCTGGAGTCCGCGAAGGACAGAGCTCTGGCTGTCACGAGGCTCAGGAGAGGCTCAGGTTCCTCTGAGGACACCCCTGACACGGCCACTCCGGTCCCCTCCACGCAGGGAGTGCAGCTCTCCCACCCTCGGCTCCCGTCACAGCTCCCTGCAGAGGGAATCCCTTGGATCCTCGGGAATCTGACGTGGGATCCCGACCTCGCCACGAGGGAAGCGGAGCCCAGGTAAGTCAGAGCAGCTCCAACCGTGGGACTCTCCCAAGTTTGGCAAAATTATCAAGAAAAAAAGGCTCTTTAAGGCTCTTTTGGGCCCAGCACTGATTTTCTGCTCCCTCAAGATTCCATGGAAGCAAATTGAGGCAGCCCAAGCTCTGAGAGCTCCAGCAGCGCTGTAACCGAGGTGAGACTCGGCCCTGGGAGCAGCTCAGGGCTCCCACCCTCCCTCCTGTGCCTCCATCCAGAGGGATGGGGAGGAGGAGATGGAAAGGACCAGAAATCACAGCTCCAGGTCATTCCCAGGAACACAAGTCCTGCCTGGATCCAACTCTTCACCCCCAGGTGCTCCTGGAGGCACCGAGAGCCACAACCAGCAGGACGTGGATGGGGACAGGTGTTGGATGGGGCTTGGAGCAACCTGGGATAGTGGAAGATGGGCTTTAAGGTCCCTCTCAACCCAAACCATTCTGGGATTCCATGATCTGGTTTCCCTGTGCACAAACAGCACCTGGAAGCATTTCTAGAGAGCAATAGCCGAGGCTGACTTCATTCCATGGCCCTCTGGATTAGAACCAGAACCTTTCTCCTCTAAATTCCAGCTGGTTTATCCCCTTCCAGCTTCCGCTCCCTGTATCAAACAGGGCAGAGATTCCTTGGGAATCAAACCGCCCGTGCAGGGCTGGGAAAGTACCGTGGGAATCCTGACCGCACATGCAGGCCGTCCACGTTCTGGCTGACCAGGAATTTCAGGATTCCCACTCTCTGCAGCCCCAGCAGCGCCATGTGAGTCTTGGAGGGCCTGGCGTTCTCAAAGGTGGTGTCGAATTTCGGGGAGAGCCCTTTCTCTTCCATAGTCCAGACACCATTGGGGCCCCTGCAGCCGTGGAGAGAGCAGGAAGGGAGAGCTCAGGCTCCAGGTGCCCCATCCATGGGAGCAGAGCTCCAGGTGCCCCATCCACGGGAGCAGAGCTCATGGATCAGCAGGATTTTGGGGGTTGATGCAAACACAGCACACGTGGTGATTCTGTGGGAACAGCTGAGAGATGTGCAAGAGGCAAAAGGGCGTTTGCAGCTGCACCCAGGATGGGCAGCGGGGATGGGGCAGGGCTGGGGTAAATCAGAGCTTTCCAAGAGCTTTCCACGAAGGAAGATGGACTCGGAGGAGGTGCCACCCTCCCAGCCCTCGGCCTTACCTGAAGTCAGGGATCCCCGAGGCCGTGCTGATCCCTGCCCCCGTGTGAAACACCACATTGGAGGAGCTCCGGATCAGGTCTGCCAGCTCCCGCACCTTCCGCTCCAGCTCCTCCGGAGGGTCAAAAATCTGGGAAAGGACAAACACCAGCGTGAGATGGAGAGATGTGGGCATGGATCTCCATGGGGAGATGCGGGGGTGGATTGTATAGGGAAGAAATCCTTCCCCGTGAGGGTGAGGAGGCCCTGGAATGGAATTCCCAGAGAAGCTGTGGCTGCCCCTGGATCCCTGGCAGGGTCCAAGGCCAGGTTGGACGGGGCTTGGAGCACTCTGGGACAGTGGAAGGTGTCCCTGCCATGGCAGGGGTGGCACTGGGTGATCCTTCAGGTCCCTTCAACCCAAACCAGTCTAGGATTCCATGATTCCAGAGCCTCAGTAACTGCAATTCTTCCTTATCCGTGAAGGATTTTGCATTCCTTAATGACAGAAACATTTAATGGGAGAAACTCCGCGTTGTCTGGAGCGTGTCCATGCAGGGACAACGTTTGGAACACCCAACACCAACAGGGAGTTTGTTGCTCTGGCAGGCAGCTGGCCCAGGCTGGGCTCCAGGAGCGACCCGGGGCCACCCCACGTGTGCTCAGCCCCAGCTGTCACCAGCAGTGCCACCAGCCCTGGGGACAGGGCAGGGCCGAGGGACGGCGAGGGACACGGGAGCCATGGAGGTGGGGACACGAGACCCTGGTGTGGGCATGGGATCTGATTCCCGGGATGTTTCTCCAGCCCCATCTCCTGGGGACAGGGACGAGGACAGGACCCTGTGTGTCCCTGTCCCCACACCACCCCCTCGGCTCAGGACAGGCCCCCGAGTGTCCCTGTCCCACCCCAAACCCTGTTTAAAGCTTCCGAAGAACAGCTGGGGCTCAGGGGGGACACAGAGGGAGCCATGGGGGGATCTGGGGATGAGGAGGAGCCGTTGGGGGGCTCAGGGGGGACAC